>VURO01021121.1:0-31783 GCA_015108175.1 Pelvicachromis taeniatus
CCCAGCTGCCATGGGTGAGAGCTTTTCTGAAGCTTTATTGTGTCTGTGTTTGTATGTGTGTGTGTGTGCGTGCGTGTGTGTGTTTACTTACCAGTACATTTAAAAACAGAAGGTGATTCATCCAGACAAAAGAAAAGGAAAAAAATATATATAATTGAGTATTTATCAGTAAAACATATCATAGTTACATGCAGACTTCAAAGTAAAACATTTTTTTAAATTAATAAAATGTGTTGTAAAACATTCATATTTCCTTCTGAAATCACACTGCTGAATTCCAAGACAGAATAAAAGCTAGTTCCTGCAAAAACGCATAAATAACACGCTCCTTCAGTTCAGCACCATCCAGAAACGTATTCCCATAACAATATATAAATGAGTCAATTTTATATATGGTAAACAGTTTTTAAAAATCACAGGCTACTCAGTTGCGCATCAAAGAGGAATGTCAAAAACCTTGTCATGACACAATTTAACATAATTGTCCAAAACGCAGTGAGAAAGTTATGAATTAAATCAGCTTCTGTTCTCCTAATCTATTCTCCATGTGTATTTACATGGTCACCTGAACATTTTAATGCATAAATGGCAATCAGTGATTCGTCCCACCAGAATACACAAATCTCATTTCATATTATGGGTACATCTACAGAGATAAACCGTACACATTTAACTGTCATGAACCTCTGCTGTGTCAGTGCACTGATTCAACAGCAGAATTTGCCATTGTTGACCCTTGCTATCTGTAGCATATAAGTGCTACATTTCTACTCTTGTAGAAAAGCACTTATAAGAGCCAATCCATTTACCAGTTAGACTTTGGACTAACACGGCAGATGGTTTAAAAGAGGACTAAAAAGGTCATCTGTATGTCTACTGTGAATGACCATCATTGAACAGAAGTGGCGGCTTACAACAACCTCTTGGGATATCTTACCAGGCACCTCAACTCCCATTTGGACTTTCTGTCAGGTGAAATTCAGCAGGTTACATGGTAGGGTCGGGCAAGATCTCATAGTTTCACCCAAAACCTCTGGTGGTAATGAGCCACACCTTTTTTTAAATACCTGGAACTTTCTGCCTTTTGGATGAGAGAAACATCTTATAACAAAAGTCCAGTTGTCTTCTGTCCAGCTCTTAAGACTATCATGACCTGGATGACCGAGAGCTTCAACAGAAATATGTGAATTCATAAACTGATTTGGGGACACTGCAACACAACAAATATAGCAGGCAATGCGCTAAACAGAGCACAACAAAAAGATTCGCAGTATATTAGGTGAAGATTTCAAATAGGAGAGTCTGTAATTTACATATTCATTTATTCCTAGCAAGTTTTTGTCCCAGAAACACCAAACAGGATTTGAGTTTTCAGAAGCTTGGGAGTTTGAGGGTTCTGCTCAGTGTGTTAGCTGTTCCTAGACAGAGACCATGGATGTTGTGCCTGGAATTTCCTAAAGCCACTCTTCTAATTTTGTACCGACGAGGAGATTTCCATGGATTTAATAACCCCAAACTTGGCATATCTCTGCATGGTGTGCAGTGTGTCCGTAAAACCTGGAGGAAACTAAAAGTGCTAAAATCAATTTGCAGCAGATGAACAATATCTGAAAGTCATTCCCTTGGGAAATAGAAAAAGGCTGAGGTTTGTCAAATTTCACTAGAACTGGATGGAAAATCATAAATGTGCTCATTGTTGTTGCAAGAGTATATAACCTGTTGAAATTGAAAAATTGTGTCTACAGCTATCTGTTTCCTGAAGTTGAGGCTCTGTCATGGTTTGAAGATGCACTTAACTCTCTGAGGTCTAAGCCATCATTGGTAGTAACCCCAATCTTAACTCTGTGCTAACCCTGTGTCTTGGAGAAAAGCACCTGCTCACCTGACTACCACAGGACTCAGAGAGTTGTTCTGCCCTAAGACATTGGATGCACTTCCACCACATCTCCGAACTACAAACTCTCTCTCTACTTTTAAATCATGTCTCTAAACCCATCTATTCAGAATACCCTTTATGATGACTTGGTCTTGGTCTATTTTTTTTTTTTTACCTTGATTAGTTTTTTGTTTTGTTTACCTTATTTTTTTATTTTGTTGTACTAATGTGAGGTGACGTTGAGGGTCGTTAAAAGTGTCTATAAATAAAATGTATTATTATTATTATTTTTAAAAGCAAAAGAGACATTTTTGTTAGTTAGATTAGAATATGGTATTTGTTCTGTGATTGTCAAGACAGGCGAACAATGAAAAAAACAGAATTTACATTCTGGTTAAAGTAAGGAATTCACTGATGACAACACAGTAAAGCCAGTAAGCCAGTGCTTAATATTGCTTAAAAGAAAAAAAATATGGCTAAACATTATTACCAAAATGCCAGCTTAAGGTTTCCAAGGTGGTTATTCAGACATTCTGATTCAAAAGCAGCATTTAAATGTTCCTTTCCTAATAAACTAAATGAAAACACTGTAAAAACATCCCTTCCCAAAACACACACACACACACACACACACACACACACACACACACACACACACACACACACACACACACACACACCTTTAAAATGTCCTTTTTTTTGTTGCACTGCAGTTAAAGAACAAGAGGCAGAAATGATAAAGCAAGCTGTGGAATATTTGATCATTTCAGTTTACTAACCTGAACGCATACTCTTGATAGCACAGATGATAGTAGCAGATCAAAAACAGATCACCCATAAAACAGACGACTTCTATACTTTGGTGGGTTGCATCATACAGTAAACAAGAACAACGTGTGTTTTACCTGTGCAGGTACTTAGAAGTCCTATTAATGAAGTTGGTGCAGATAAAATTCCTTTAAATAAGTTTTGTAGATTATTTTCTTCTTTCTCTTGCTCTTTCAAACTGTCTGTTGTTTGGATGGATTATTGGTTTTTACTCTGATACATCAGGCCACGCCCACACAGATTAACCCCCTCCCCCTCCTTACAGCTGTCAACCTCGGAATGGGGGGAAAGGCTTACAGCTGTTTTGGATTTACCCATCCTAATGGGCTCCTGTGAGATTGGAGATTTGTTGTGTGTGTAATGCATCCTGGGAATAGTAGTTTCCCAGGATGACTGACTTTTTTTAAATCACAGAAAAAGTTATTTTCTAACACTGCACAAGAGTTTTTGTCTATCAAGAGTTATGAAAAGTGTAGCAGCATGTTGTACTGTAAAAGCAAACCAAAGCCAGCAGAAATGTCCCACAGAATAGTTTCTTTTATTATGAAGATGTACTGGAAAGAAAATCCCAGAGATCTTATTCTTGATAAATCACATATTGCTATAAGAGTGTTGATAGTTTAGAGTCAGTTAGAAGACAATAGCAGCCTTTTCCTCGCCAGGTAGGAAGAAAACAGGAAGACCACAAAGAACCTATACAGATGTAGTGAAGGAGCACATGTAGAAGGTTAATGTAATGGAAGAAAGTGCAAGAGATAAGGTTTCACTTTATCTCTTGCAGAGGCAGTTAGATACAAGCAACTGAAAGTGAACATTTCAAAACTCTTTTCTGCACTTTATTAACAACAGAAGACAGAAGCCATCTTCCTGATCAGGATAAAGGACTGTATGGACAAATGCAACATTTCACAGTTTTTAGTTGAATATTTTAACAAGGGAATATTTTATCTGCAGTGACTGACTGGAATGAGGGGAGGAAGACAGGACAAAAGACCTGCTGTGGAAGAGAGCCAGTGATTAATAACAGGTAATGATTTAATGCAGAGAGCGGTGTACAATAGATTATTAGCAGTAAAGTCATACATATTCATAAATTCAACTGAAGTATATTATTAAAGCAACAAGCAGCAGTGACAATGAGAGTCCTTGCACACTCAGCACACATTCAAGCCAGCTATGGTTAAGCCATGTTACAGCTTGGGCATGCTGTAAGTGAGGAATGGGTGTTCTGTACAATACCTACTTAACAACTCCTGTCCGCATTAGTGAAGAATACTGAGAACCTATATGTCACGGTGTTATATATTATTAATAGGACCACCAATGAAATTGTGATTTTCATAGAATGTTAACTATCACCTACTGCATATTTCATGTTACCACTAGGTGGCACCATAAGTGTGACCTAGACTCTGGTTGGGTTTATATGGCTCCAGGAGTCTTGTTTGAATGACACTGCACAAGACACAAAGATGAACCATAGTGTTAGAGCTGATTTTATGGAAAATTTATAGATGGTGCTACAGAGCCAGTTTGCAACACTAATAAATAAGTCCCATAAAAATGTAAAGCCTACTCACATTGAAGGCATGTGCCATGTCTCATTGTTTTTTAAGCTTTCCAAGCCAAGGAAAAGTAACTTCCTGTTTCACAGTGTGCTGTTGGGTGAAAACTCACAATTTTCACAGTGAAGCATCATCAAGGTCTGAAGTTTATTCACACTGCTTTTATCAGCTTACAAATAATCATGTGCACTTCTGAAAACAATACCAACTAGATTACTATTAAATATTAATATATAATGAGTAAGAGCAGGGTGGACATTAGGTAAGGCTGTACTTTTTTACAGTGATCCCGTATGGAAAACTATTTCTGTATCAGTAATATGTTTTCTTTCTGTCTGATTTCAGAACTGCACATTATTATTTGCAGCTAGCAGGTTGTAATGTAGCCTTCAGTAATAGTAATAAATCACACAGCAATAGTACATTAAAGATACTGAAGTGGCACATAACACAGGTAGCTACCACAAGTAAAACAAGGTAGTTGCAGTAGGCTAACATTAGTTTTTTAAAAAGAACTTACTTCCAGATGTTTGTTTAAACATCTTCTTTAAATGTGAAGTGGTGTCAGAATTTCCAAGTAAGAAATGCATTCCTGCCCGTGCACTGCTGGCTCTGTTGTGCTGGCATTTGTTTAACTGATGCCGCTAATCTGAGGACGCTTACATTAGAGCCTCTTATTGCGTGTTTTGTTTGGGTTTCCACCGGCGTAGAATTACCAAAATTTGACAGGGGTAATTTGATAGTCTAGCATATAAAACAGGAAAAGACTGCCGTGTAATCCATGTATTTCAACAAAGTAACTGTATTCTGATTATCACCTATATAAGCGGTAACTGTAATGGAATAAAGTTATTCATAATTTGTATTTGAAATACGAAACGCTTCTCCCCAACACTGCTGGTACATGTCTACCAGTGTTCAAAATACATTTTATGCAATCCTTTATATCCTTTATTTATACAGTGGGGAATATAATAGTTAGATCCCCTGATGAATTTGCAAGTTTGCTCATTTACAAAGAAAGGAAGCGTCTATAATTTTTATGATAGTTTTATTCAAGAGAGATTACTTCTAATGCTAGAAATTTTGTTCTGGAAGAAAGAAGCAAATTCATTATATTTTTATTCATAAATGTATTTGAGGGACTAACAATCGAGCAGAATACAAAGTGGAATTTGATTATTAGATCATTGTTAATCAGTTGAGAGATGTAGGATTACATTCTAATTATATTTCATTGTTATAGCTCAGATTTCTTATAGATTCTATCTGCCATCTTTACCTTTTCTCTGTTTCTCCAGTGTGATTTATAGCTCTGACAAAAATAATATGATCCATCCATCCATCATCCATCTTCTTCTGCTTATCTGGGGCCAGGTCATGGGGGCAGCAGCCTAGGCAGAGAAGCCCAGACCTCCCTCTCTCCAGCCACCTCCTTCAGGTTGTCCAGAGGAACACCAAGGCATTCTTAGGCCAGCCGAGAGATATAATTTCTCCAGTGTGTCCTGAGTCTTCCCCAGAACCTCCTCCCGGTGGGACATGCCGGGAACTCACCCAGGAGGCGTACCGAACCACCTCAACTGGCTCCTTTCAATGTGGAGGAGCAGCAGCTCTACTCTCAGCACCTCAGCTGAACTCCTCACCCTGATCTCTAAGAGAGAGGTCAGCCACCATTTGGAGAAAGCTCATTTCCGCGTTTCCATGATCTCGTTCTTTCAGTCACTACCCTAAGCTCATGACCATAGATGAGGGTATGGATGCACATCAGCCACTAAATTGAGAGCTTCGCTTCCACCTTAGCGTCCATATCACTGGAAATACTCGTAATGCATACTTTGAAAAATTACTGATGAATGTATCAGCTGTACTGGCATTCATGAAACATTTGTTACTGAATCTGTTAGTATTTGTTTCGACAAAGGAACAAAACACTTCAAATAATACCTAAAGGCTTGAATGAGATTGAATTATAAATCCTTCTTCTCACATACAAAGTTCTTGATGATCATTCAGATGAAGATATAATAGAACTATATCAGTTTATAAAATTAGACTGGAGGAAGGTCTTCACCTTTCAGGCCCCTCTCTTGTAGAACCAGTTCTCAGTTCCAGGCTGGGAGACAGACACTCTTTACTTTTATGCTTAAGTTTCCTTTTGATAAAGCTTATTGTTAGGGCTGGTTCTTCATCAGTGTTCCATAGTTTGTATTTTGTCCTTGTTTTCTCTATGTTCTTCTTTTTTTTCTCTCCTGTGTATCCCCCCACCCCTCAGCCAGCTGTACTGAACAGCTGCCCTCATCAAGCCTGATTCTTACAGACCTACTTGCTTCTCATGTTACCAAATGCTTGCCTATAAGGATTGCCTAATTATTAGGTATCTCTCTTTCTAATATTGTAGGATCTATACCTTAGAATAATAAGTGCTTTGAAATAAATGTTGTTGCAAATAGGTGCTATATAAATAACTTTCACTGAGTTTAAGTTTTGACAGATTTGAAGAGGTCCAATACCCACTGCAGATACATAAGTACAAGTCGATATAGTGTCTCTCCTAAAAACAGCAGCCATTCCAAAAACAGTTCTTTATTTGTTGGGGCTGTAGCTCAGGTGGTAGAGCAGGTCAGCTACTGATTGGAAGGTTAGTGGTTCGATCCCTGGCTCCCCCAGTCTGCATGCCAAATATCCTTGAGCAAGATACTAATCGGAGTATGAATGTGTATGAATGTATTAGTTAGAGCACTAATAACTCTAATAACTTAGAAAATTGTGATTGGGTGAATGTGGTTGTTGTATAGAGCGCTTTGAGTACTCCGGGAGAGTAGAAAAGCACTATATAAGAATCAGTCCATTTACCATATTTGTATAAGAGACTTATAAGCCTATTCCCATAATTTTCTGATTGTGTCTCGAGGAAATCAGAAGTCAAAATGGGACTTCTGAAAATGGGAACCACCGGGTGTGGGCGGCCAGTGGAAACCACCAGGAGAGGACCGCCATCCTACACAGGTCTGTGCTCCAACATGAGGCCTGTCTGCACAGACCTAAGTGCAAGGATGTCCGGGTCACCACTCTGGTCAGCAGCCATGGTGGAACAGTCTATGCTGACATAAACGGGAGAAACTAGTGGGCAGGATAAACAGTCATCCACGTGGTTGGACTTACTAGCCAAATGGCGCTGCTAGTGTGCACTCGATGGGTCAAAAACTTTTGAAAAATCCTGTGGAGAATGGGATAACAATCGTTTTCCGTGATGTTATTTAGATAGCAAAAATCCCCACGAGGCCGCCACCATCCGTCAGATTTGGGCACCACCTGTAACGGGGAAGCCCAGGCAAAAAGCTGCACAATGCCCAGGCGCTCCATAGTTGCAAACACCTCCTGAGCAATAGACAGTTTGGCAGGGTCAAGGCAAAAAATTAGCATGCAGCACGGGCTCGACGCCCTGAGTAAATGAAGGGTAATGAAGAAACTGACATTGTATCACAAATGTGAAAAACAAAAAACAAAACACAAACATTGTCTGTTAGCAACATCAACTAGCAGTCCGTGAGCACAAAGAATATCAGTGACTCTTATAGGCAGAGCGCTAGCTGCAACTACAAAATTCCAGTGGAAGTCCTGGTCATGAAAACAAACAGTCACCAACCTTTCACCAAACGTTTTGATGGGGGAGCCATTAGCTGCAGTTAGGAGCAGCCAGAAGGGAGACCTTGCATCTAGTCCTCTGTAAATAGAAATGAACTATACTATAGCTATATGGTTAAAAAAAATATATGTATCATATCCAGAAAAATATCTTAGTTTCTACAGTTATTTGTCCTTAACAAACAAACAAAAAATTCCAAACAGAGAAATGAAACAACTTTAGTAGTTTTATTTTGAACTGGCAAACACAGACACGTTGACAGACCAGAGTTGGAAATTTGGGGCTCATTGCCTTTGGTTCTACCTTCTGAACCACACACCTGACTGATAATCCCAAGTTTAAAAATAATAATACAATAAATACTTTCAGAATAAGACAAAGATGAAAAAGGTTTAACCATAATGTGCTTTATTTTCAGTGATATTGTGCTTAGATTAAACTTAGGTTAAGAAAGTTAAATTTTCAGTGGAAGACTCCATGAAGCTACAACATTGTAGTTCAGAATCAGTCAAAACTGAGAAGTCTCTGCAAGTCAAATAGGTATCAACAACAATTTAAAAAAGTGAGTACATTTCTTTTTAGGTTAACATGTACACTTGATAGAAAGTAATGTGACCCAGCTTCCCCTTATTCCAGGGTACAAATGATAAACTCATAGACATAACTAAAGACACAGGGCATCTTCCCAACAATTTAAATTAAGGTTTTGTAGTGAGATTGCTTAATGCTGACTTATCCTGATTCATTTTGATATGCAGTCAAAATTAGCTCACAGCAAATTTCATAAACAAAATGTGAAATCATCATTAAGGTGAGTACAACAGGTATTTGTTACTTGTGCATTTTATTTTTTAATTCAAATTGTTTCCCAAATTAGTGACAAAATTTGAAGCTATTTTACAGAAGTGCACTGCATTGACAAAAATTAAAAAAAGTACCTTTCATTGTTACAGGTCTTGTGAAAATAACAGGAGCCAGAATCCAACTTCATACACAAAACACTTACATTCGTTTTGACTTCAGATTCCTCAGGCTATCATTACCTGTGACATCCATAATAATAAACCAGCATGAAAAGGCTGAGGCAAAAAACACTTTGGTGGATACAGTGCTCTTCTGTAGTTATTTGGTCATGTACTAAAGTGATGGATGAGTCTGCATGTTTTAATTTCAAACCCAGAATACTGTATGTTGAACTTCATTCCACTCATTTTCCAGACGATGGCTAATATCCCCTTATTTGAGAACCACCACATTAACACAGAAACATTTTGTTGCACATACTCTGCCATCAAAAGATTCCATACAAAACTTTTCCAGTGAGAGTTTAGAGAGCTGATCAACAAAGCTAAACAGCAGGTTCTTGAACATTGTGCTGTTGCTTGTCTGGAAGACTCCTTATTGCTATTTCAGAAACCAGCTGAGCCACATTCACACATCATTTCTTCACACAACTAGCGTTTACACAGTCCTTGAATGCGACCCTAATATTACTCAGTCAAATACTGAGTTGTGCTGTCAGTCTCTGGGTCAAGTCCTGATTGGTCTTTCTTCTGCGTCAGACCAGAATACTTCTGTGAGATCATCCTCAACTTCTCCTTGTTAGAGTATTTTCTTTGTGAAGTCACTTCCTCTGACTTTTGATGCCTACCATGTGATATCACTGTGTGTGATGCTGGGTAACATGAATCATTGTCTTTGTGTTTTAATTTGCTATAACCTGTGATGATGATGCTAGTCGACAGGCTATGCCTCCTGCAGGGTGGGAGTGGTGTGGATGAAAATGAAGAGAGAGACAAGTGGGAGGGGGTGAGGGAGGAAGAAGAGAGGAGGAGCAGGGCCTGGGAGCCTCCTGGTGCTTCCTTGTAGAGGCCAGAGGAGCTGCAAGAGGCTGTTAAAGTATCCTGGAGGGGTCTGTTTGGGGGGGGACTAGAGTAGCACTGAGGAGTTCGGGGGCATACATAACCCTCCTCCCCTGGTTTGTCATCTCTTCTGTCCCTTCTCTGCTGTTCCTCTTCGCCGTTGTCCCCTCTCCAGCCCTGGTTGGTCCTGGCTCGAGCCGAGTGCCTTCTCTGTGGGACAGGGGGTTTTGGGCGGCGCAGTGGTAAGGTGAAAGAGCTTAGCATATTCTTTGTGGTCCAGCAGGTGGAGAGGTGGGTGGGGCTGAAACTTTGGGGGAGGGAAAACCTCGGCGAGGAGGAGAGAGGAGGAGCATCTGTTTGTTCCTGATATATACTGAAGACTGCATGTCCTCCTTCATCATTGCCCCAACCTTCTCCTGCTCCTTTACTGCTGCCAGGTTGCATGGTTAGCAGACCACCTCCGACCCCAGTGTCTCCCACACATTCTCCTCCTCCCTTTTTGTTTATTAGGGAGTCAGGGTATGCCCTGGGTTTGGCCTCCAGGCTCTTTGATTGGATATAGTTAACAACGCTGTTGGGGGGATTGGCTGAGGTGCAGCGGGCAGAGCAGGAGGAGGAAGTGTTGGGTTTCCGGAGGCTGTGGAGGTCAATAACAGTGGAATAAATGTCCCTCAGGTTTATGACTTTTGTCTTCTTGTCACGGTTTTCATGCAGAACAGCATTGGCACAGATGAAGAGGAAAATGCCAATCCCCATGATGAGTGGGCCAAAGACCTTCAGTCTATCAGAGTACAAATACCTGAAGAGACAATTCAATGAGCCAATCAGAAAACAGACCAATCCTTAGGAGAGCTACTTAAACATCCTGAAGTACTTTTTGGACCATGTTGAGTTTTAGGAATTCCAAATAGACTGCTAAAATTCAATAGTGTCAACTTTAATCTCAAGAAGCACGCATGCAAGAAGAAATTAGCAATTGATCCGAGACTATGAAATGTTTATGATGAATGAAATAGCCATTGGTGCCATGTGTGCAGTATTCTGAGAGGGGATGAAAAACTTATCATGACAGCAGACTATACACTATATGGACAATCTGGGCCACGTACGCATTAGCGAAAACCCATTCCATGAAGCTCCTGGTGCAGTTTTTGTGCTGATGTTAATGCCACAGGAGGTTTGGAATTTTGCAGTTATTTGAGTCAACAGAATATTGGCAACTTTTATGACCTATGCGCCACAGCACTTGGCACTCGCACTGTGTAACTTTATGTGGACTGCCACTAACCCTAACCCTAACCTCCTAACCCTGGGTGCTTGTGGTTCCTGAGTGCTTTCACTTTGTAGTAATGCCACTTACAGCTGATTGTGGAATATTTAGGAGGAAAAGAATTTCCCGAACTGACCTGTTGCAAATCTTTCATCTTCTTACAATACTATGCTTGAATCCAGTGAATTTCTGAAAAAATGTCCCCTTATTTCACAAAGAAGATTGCATGCCTGGGTGATTTTGCTGTTAATTTTCAACACCTGTGGCAATGGGACTGACAACACCTGAATTAGAAGGTGTGACCCAAAACTTTTGTGCAGCTTCTCTACATGAAAGCACAATCTGCAAAGCAGTTGTGAGGGAGTGAATTGTTCCATATTTGCACAGGGCTTTAGAGTAGGAACAAAACAAAACTTTGTTCAAAATGACTTCAATTCCCTAAGGAGACTCTGATGAGATTATAACAGTCACCTTCTCAAAGATGTGTAGAACAACTTAAAGTCCTGTTAAAACCCTTAGTTACTCTTAGTTAGAATCACCCAAGAACTACCGGAACTTTCTGAATAACTTTTATTGGCAAAACAGCCTTCATTAATAATAATAATAATAATAATAATAATAATTTGTATTTGTTGTTGCCTTTTAAAACATCTATGGTCACTTTACAGCACAAAATTAAAAACAAGATTAATCAAGACCACTGTAGGATTTTAAAACCATAATGTGAAATAGGTGGGTTTTGAGCTGTGACTTGAACTATGTAATAGAGTCTAACTGATGGTAGCGACATGGAAGAGAAGGCATGGAGCAGCTGAATGTTGCCCTACTATCGCATCTGCGATATGAAGAGATATTTCACCTGCAACTTCAGTTTCAAATACCATGTGTTAATAGATCTCCCTGCATTCAATCATACTTGTTATTAATCACTGTCTCTCTTCCACAGCATGTCTTTTATCCTGTCTTCCTTCTCTCACCCCAACCGGTCGCAGCAGATGGCCCCGCCCCTCCCTGAGCCTGGTTCTGCCGGAGGTTTCTTCCTGTTAAAAGGGAGTTTTTCTTTCCCACTGTCGCCAAAGTGCTTGCTCATAGGGGGTCATATGATTGAATTGAATTGAATTGAAATACCATCCAGAATTTCCCAAAGGGCCCTTACAGCTGTCCTGGCAGCCTCAGCTAAAACAGACAGGCTAGTTTGTTTACCTGTCCAGAAAGTCCTCTAGAAATCCTTGTGGAAGATGCCTGGTCGTCCCATTTATGGTCTCTGTCTGGTTAAAACCATCATCACTTCCTCCATTATCCCCCACGTCATCTGATCTCAGGACACCTTCTCTCACTTCTCCCTGGAAGCAGTCAGATGGATGTTCAACTTGGCTTAATATAAGAAACACTTTGACAAAATTTGAAAAATGACCGTATAACAACAGCCAAAATATGAAAAACAACTTTGCCCAATAAAATACAAACAGTATCACAGAATATTTGATCTGGTCTAGTGTCTCACTTGGGCATCAGCAGGTGCAGTTGTTGGGTTGTCTGAGGAGACAGAAGCCATGGCAGTGCCCTCCTGTGGCTGAGAGCTGAAGAACAATCCATCACGAGGCCAATAGCCCAGAGCTGCCATGACCACGCCCACAACCAGAACCAGAATACCAAGTGCAGCCACGAGACCCGAGACTGAACACAACTTCAGCTTCCCCTTTACCACCACTACCTCGCTCCTCCTAGGGTGTTGGAGGTGGGGACATAGGTTAATTGCGTCATCATATCGCTAACCCAGAGGGGTGTGTCGAAAAACACACACAGCCACGTTACGTCACCTCTGACTGTGTGTCTATTTGTGAGTGTGCGGTACCTCTTCTTCTTCTTCTTTTTCTGTGTGTGTGCTTTATGTGGTCTGGATAGTGAGTCCTGTCGGCGTGCGTTGATTCTCAGCAATCCACCTGTTGCGATCATCACCACCCACCAATCAGATGGTGGCCCAGCAGGTTAAGCCCCGCTGACCTCTATCTCAGCTGGACTGTGTCACACCAAGTTCTTGTCAGAGAGACACAGGGTGTCAGGTAAAGAGTTGCAATGTTTATTTTATTTAATAATAACACCATGTTTTTCCAGCGTGCTGGCTGTCTGTGTTGTTTGGAGGGACAAACTGCAGCATTTAGAATATTATACTAGTTTAATATCAGTGTGTTCAATCATCACTGAAACTCAGATCAGGGCGAACAGTACAAAGTTTGTATTCTTAAGTCAGTTTTCACTCTAATACCATTCATATTCTTATAGTGACAGACAAGTCATGGATATTAAACTCATTTGGCCTTGTCTAAGAGTGCAGGTACTACACCTCCCAGCATGCACTACTGCTCCATAGCAGAACCTTTACACTGTGTGATTAACTCTCCTAATTCTGAGTCCTACACCCAGCCATACTAATACTGAAGGCAAATACTGTCTGGTACATGTTACTGTCTAATAATGACTGATACAGAATAATATGAATAATATGTATGTTCTCCTGAACAGATGTGTGCTATCAAATCAGTACTGACACCAAACACCAATCAGTAATAAATCAAAACAATTAGTCCTTAATAAATAAATCGGTTCTTGAAGGTAAAAGCCATGAACACTGTTCTTTGTTGATCATTACTACTGTGACATATGATCACTACTGCAGCATATCAGTTACCACTACAAAAATACAACATCAGTAAATATAACACTGATACATATATTTTTTTTATATTTTGACCAATCTGATCACACTGCTCAAGGCTTAATGAATCACGGCTAGTTGTTACTAATCAATAAGAAAACACACACATACACAAAAGGAGAACTCACACACAGCATAGCCCTACAGTATTGATCACTGGTGTTGAATATCAATTGACCACTGCCTGTCAGTACTGATCAGGGTTGCTTAGTTCACATAAATCAATCATTAGAGCAAAATATAAACTGATACAGATAAGTATTGATCAGTAACTTCACAAATGCGCAGAAACACATGTGCAAACACTTAGATACACACATGAAATAAAAGGTAAGGTGTGTTTGTTCTCACATACACTGCTCCTGTCGGTCTGATCTCCTGCGCTTCGTGCTGCTGCAGTCTCTAAATCTCTCCTTGTCTCATCGCCTCCTGCTATCATCTCTCCAGCTCTTTTCTCTCTCTCCCTCTGCTCCGCCCTCTCTCTGTTTCTGCAGTGATGCTAAGAGTCATTGAATCTCCTCCCCCAAAGAACGAAAGGCACTGGGTAACACTGGCACAGTTAGAGAGAGAGCTCCAGAAAAACGAGTTTCAGTGTGTCACTGGGAGGAAGCTCTCCGTCTCTCAGTCACCTCTCTCCTGCTACTGTAATTCAGTCCGTAAGTCTTTAATGGTATGAAACTTAATTAAATATCATCAAAGCCAATTATAAATGTATAATTTTATGCAGTGATTACAATAACAATAAATGTTGCCGTGTTTGGATGAATGCATATGCTGCGCACGTTTGTGTACTTTCAACAAATATTTTAGCAAATTCTATCAAATCAGTGCTTAAGTTATTTATTACAATAAATTATCCTTTTGTACTGATGTTACACTGTTAGCATCTCATTGCTTCGCACAAACCATGGTTTGTTTTCTGTTGGGTGTTTTTTCAGTTTAGTCACTGGTTCTTGATTAGGATCTGTCTCTGCTTAAGATGACATTCTTAAATTATACTACTTTAAAAAAATCAAGGAACACTTTTTAATCAGAGTATCAGTCAGGTCAATCAGTTTTAGCACCTTTGGTGTTTTATATCAACAGGTGCACTAGAGAGGCAACAAGTTTTCACTAGTTTTGCATTTGGCTAAGGTCAGTGTCACTACTGGTAGCATGAGGCGAGATATGTGGACCCTACAAAGAACAACAAGATGGAAGTTCCTCCACCTCCTGTGGGGTGGCACATCAATACGTGCCTTGCCAGAAGACTTCCTGTGTCTCCTAGCACGCTCTCAAGAGGAGATTTCAGGAGACAGGCACTTCTAGGAGAGCTGGACTGGACCGTACATCAGCAAAACCAGTATCATATGGATTCTTCCTTGTGCAAATGAGAGATCAGCACACAGACCAGATCAGAAGCTTTATTGGTCTCAACAAATACTGACAAACAGCAAAGAG
This sequence comes from Pelvicachromis taeniatus, assembly GCA_015108175.1. NCBI lineage: Eukaryota > Metazoa > Chordata > Actinopteri > Cichliformes > Cichlidae > Pelvicachromis > Pelvicachromis taeniatus. The sequence continues at coordinate 15,204 of VURO01021121.1, forward strand.
AAGTTAGGCAAAGGCCCTAATATCAGCCCACTGTTGGAAACATGAAAATACCCGCCTGGATCTGTTACAGTGAAAACCTGAGGAAAGCTGTTGTGTAAACTAGAATTTGCAAACTCAAAGTGTGCAACAGACCGCTGCAGGCCAGGATATGCTGATCTGAGTTCAGGTCTACAGCTCAGCTCCTGCTGCGCATCACAGAGGAGAAGAGGTCAGAGAGAAGCAAGACGAACTGAAGTACAAATCTATAGATCTATGGTTACTCTAAAATAAAACTCTATACAAACACGGTAGATAACAAAACAGACTGTAACACGAGAGAATAAAATTATAAATATAGACTTTGCAATTATTTCAAAGTTAAAAAATTTCTTCTGAAAATTCTGAGTTATTGAACAGTTTATTGATTGTTTAAGAGACGCAGCCAATTACACATTTCCACAACCTGACAGATCCCAGCAGAGGTGGCAGGATGACACGATGTTAACGTTAAATGACGTCAAAAGTTAACAGGATTAGTAACGTAATGAGGAGAGAGCACATTGTACTGTGATCATGGTAAAAACCTGGTGACTGATGAGGTCTAAATGAAAAACTGAAACATTGACACGACAGGAGACAATGGTTTTGTTCATCTCAGCATGGCGTTGCATCTCATTAACACACTGTCAAGTCAAGAAAAAGTCTAATAGTTCACCCCAAATCAAATGGACACGGACCTTTGGTCTGTAAGGCTATTCATGCACACAGATGCAAGTTACCCAGTGTTGGGAGATCTATGGAAACATCTCCATGAATAATATCTGTTCAGTTTGCAAGTTTATGTAATTTTGGGACTTTAAACTGTAATGATGTATTTTGTGTAATACTGTTTTAGAGTGTTCATTTTTCTATTTTAATATAACTCATGAACATTGAACAGACTGAGAATATACATTTTTTTTCAATATCTGTACAATTTCTAGACTTTTATGAAATTCGAATGCCATTCTGTAATAATGAGAATTTTCTCATAATGCTACGTTTTTTGAGATTTTCTAGGAATTACAATTTTTGATTTATACACATTACATTTGCATGTAAAATCATGTAAAACCTTCTTAATTATGAAAATATTTTCAGTAAACTTGACTTTTTCTTCATGTAAGGAATCATTTTGCTCGTGTTTTTAACCCTCTCTTTCGTGGAACCCCTGCTTTTCTAAAATCAATGCAACATTTTTTGTCACAAGACTATTTTCCACAGAACCCTTTTCTTACAATAAAAATCTGCTGATAATTTAAGTTTACAAATAAAAGGACTTGACTCTGGGTAGTGCAGTCTGTTTTAATGTTCTGAAGGGGCCTTTTTTAATTTGACATTTGTGTTTTGATTTTTTTTCCCTGATATCTTAACATTACAAGTAAATATGATCAAATAAAGAAACTTTGATCAGATAACGGAGAATCTACTTCCCAGGACTGATTTACAGATAAAATAGCAAAACGGAGAAATTTATCTCAACATGTTTTGATGCTGATATTTTTTTGAACATCTCAGGCAATCAACTGAGCATAGCCATGTTTCCTGGCAGAACTGCCACTGTTGAGGAAAAGCACTGATCATACAAGTCCCACTTAAAGCTTTGCCTCTAGCTTTTAGTACACCTGAATAAAGCTGTGCCCCATCCAAAGGGCAGGTTCCCAAAGTGACGCTTGGTTGTTTTCACATGAAGTGACAATGATGACATTAACTGAATTTGTCTGATGAATGTTGAAATGACATCACACGACCTGCCAACAGAAAGGTCACTGTAACATCAGAACTTCATGCAAATTCATGCCAACTCAGGTGATGACAGGATGGAAAACATGGCCCATCCAGATCAGAGAATAAGGGGTAGATGCCATGGTAATGGGGTCTATCAGGTTTGGATTTGGTCAGTTACAAGCTGCAAATGTCAAGTATTGGTATGCTCAACATGTGATTGGCTCCTATCCTTAGCATGTGATCGGCTTCTGTCCTCGGCGTGTTTGAACATCAGGATGGAATTGTAGATCTTGAGGGCAGGACCGAGTTTGATTGACATAATCCGGATGATGTCCCGCTGGGTGAGCAGGAGGAAGGCCCGTCCATCAATTTGCTAGAACAGAAGCAGGAACAAATCAGATCATTGCCCCATCATGTCATTAACTCTGCACCACCAGATCATCTCGTCTGCTCATCTCACCTCATCTCTGAACTGTTTTGCCTGTTCCTCACAGCCGGGGAGTGACTCTATGAAATCTGACACCTTAGAGGGAAAGAGAGGAAAAAAAAATTAAAATGTGTGCAACGCAATGTATATTACCAAAAGATTATTAAAATTACATTGAATGACCACTCTTATTTACTGTCACCACAGCAATTATTAGTGAACTGCATAGCTGCAGCATCTCTCCATCTCTTTTGCTCTCTGACCTCTTGGACGCTCCAGTGTTGGACAGTCTCAGCGTGGACTCCTGCAACACCTGGCAACAATTTTCGGTGTTGCTCCCAACATAGAGACAGGTCGCGGCTAGGCTGTGCTGACATTGCTGAGAGGAAGACAGACTGGTGGAGGGCGGCCTGCAGACTGGATTCTAGAGTAGACGAGACAAAGAGTTCAGAAACACCAGGCAATGACAACCAAATGGCAAAACCAATGACAACACCTTAGTACCAAACACCAGCGGCTTCATGAACAAACACAACTGATAACAGTGAGTGAGAACACATTTAAACTCTCCAAATCTAGAAACTTCTATTCGGTGGTGAATGCAACCAACAGGGGAGTGAACAGCAACATTGATTTGCAATATTAAACTCAGGGATGAGTGGTGTGATGTCATCCAGAAACACTGTTTTTCACAGTAAGACATTCAGAGACCAGCAGAAACCCTGCAGAGACCAGCCACATACTAAATATGAACGTATTTAATATGTGAAGAGTCAGCAAGTCTCACCACTAAACAGTGAGATGGGCATCATGTGATCCTGATCAATCAGCTTATTGGCAATTGGAAAGAGTTGGATGTCCTTTACAGGATTAAGCACACAGCACAACTAAAACTGCAGCTACCATGGTGAAATGTTTCCATAGAAACAGCCACCTTATCTGCCTGCTGTTTCCATGGAAACAGTGAAGAGAGCAATGTTGTTTCTAGAGTGTGGATGAGTTTATATGGCAGTGACCATTTCAACCATCACAAACAGTCGAAAGCAGCATTGTTGTTTCACCTTTTTTATGCCACAAAAACAGCTGGGACACATCCTGTGATGGTGAAGCTGCAGCTGAACATTTGTCACAGCTCACTTTTATTTATGATTTCTGTCTTATATGTAAACTCCCATTCAAAAAGAGGTGCTGATGCATCTGAAGCTGTGTGCTATCTGACCCTGACCTGAAGAAGCGCAACACATAAAAATAATTTATCATCAATGACAGACTACATTTTATACCTTTCTCATAGTTTTAATGAATTTTAATTTTGGGGGACCAACTGTGGGTGTAGGGAGAAATGGACAGGACCTGGACATATCCATACACTGGACAAATGTATCACGGTAAGGATAGACACGCTGCAGAACATGTTAGAGTACTGCTACACTTTAAACTGCTTATGTCGGTAGGATGTTTCTGCATACAGCAGTTCAAACATGAATATCTGTGTTGGTATTCAGTAGTATACCTGCTGTTGTCTCTCTGAAACCTGACGTCAGCGATTTAGTGAAGTCTGCAGTATAATGCAGAACAGTGAAGGAGCAGCTCTCCACTTGAAACAACCCACCACCCCCCTGCCCTCTCTCCCAACTTAGTACCTGGGCTGAGGGCTCTGAGATGAGGCTCCTCCTCTTCCTGTTTCACACGAAGGAACGTGGTTGGCTGGGGCATTTGGGTGGTTCTAGCCATAAAATAGAATAAAAGACAACAGTTATGAGTGGAAAAAAACGAAAGAAAACAAAACAGCATTCTACTGAGTCCACTGTATTTTATATTGAACATAAATATTCAGAATCACTTGTGTATTTGAACAGGTTTAACTTATTGTGGGACCTCACCCTGTTCTCAGAACTTGGCAGAACTTTCTCATTAATTCAATCATTTAGTATGAGGGTATGAATGTCCTCTAAAGTGATGGAAACCTTCAATTCAGCCATTCAATTTTATTAATTCAGCGCCAAATCACCACAACAGTCACCTCCAGGCACTTTATATTGTAAGGTAGACCTTAGTACATGCAGAGAAAACCCCAACAATCATATGACCCCCTATGAGCAAGCACTTTGGTGACAGTGGGAAGGAAAAACTCCCTTTTAACAGGAAGGAACCTCTGGCAGAGCCAGGCTCAGGGAGGGGCGGCCATCTGCTGCGACCGGTTGGGGTGAAAGAAGGAAGACAGGATAGAGACATGCTGTGGAAGAGAGCCAGAGATTAATAACAAGTATGATTCAATGCAGAGAGGTCTGTTAACACAGTGAGTGAGAAAGATGACTGAAGAAGAAACACTCAATGCATCATGGGAATCCCCCAGCAGTCTATAGGTCTGCAACCTATTGCAGCATACCTAAGGGAGGATTCAGGGTCACCTGATCCAGCCCTAACTATATGCTCTAGCAAAAAGGAAAGTTTGAAGCCTAATCTTAAAAGTAGAGATAGTGTCTGTCTCCCGAATCCAAACTGGGAGCTGGTTCCATAGAAGAGGGGCCTGAAAACTGAAGGGTCTGCCTCCCATTCTACTCTTAAATACTCTAGGAACAACAAGAAAGCCTGCACTGTGAGAGCAAAGTGCTCCAATGGGGTGATATGGGACTATAAGGTCATTAAGATAAGATGGGGCCTGATTATTCAAGACTTTGTATGTGAGGAGCAGGATTTTGAATTCAGTTCTGGATTTAACAGGGAGCCAATGAAGGGAAGCCAATATAGGAGAAATATGCTCTCTCTTTCTAGTCCCTGTCAGGACTCTTGCTGCAGCATTTTGGATTAACTGAAGGCTTTTCAGGGAGTTTTTAGGACATCCCGATAAGAACAAATACTGTTTGAATGTGGTGAAGTGTGTTTTTAGGTTATATAATCTATCTTATATAACATCTACCCAACCATCACCCACACACGCTGCAAATTATGAACTTTATTCTGAAAATGAGTTCCTGAAGAAATTTTATTATGCCAGTGCATCATCAGTAGCCAACAGGAGCTAACAGGATGTATGAAAAGCCATCAGAAGCTAAGGATTCCTTCCTGGAGGTTGCAGCATAATGTGGGTACCCTGAAACAACCTAAATAAAGAGCCAGCTAAAAAGAGGTGACTCAGGCTTAAAATCTCAAAATTATTTTGAAAGGCCAAAGTATTTACAGCCATCCTGTTTATACAGCAATAATTATAAATCAAGTCAGTAAGGCAGCCACAGGACAATCATTTGTATAAAAAATATCATGAACCCTGATAATTAACTGTAATATTTTTAAGCTTTTATTCTGAAAGTCAATTATTACTTTACTAAAAAATAAATTGAAAGCTGATTTTATGTTTGAGTGTGAAAGAGACAACTATAAAAGTGTTACATGTTATTTTATTATATGTTGAATTTTATTTTGAAAGGTATTTTAACACTTCCTGTTCGTAAAGTAGTTCTCATAAAAGAAACAGTACGGCATCTTCAGAATGGTGGCAGTTATTGATGTGCAGAGGCAGGACCACAGACAGAACAGCATTTGAAATGTGTCAATTTATTTGCAATGCCAGATGTAGATGTGATTAAAAAAAAATACACAGCTTACGAAGCCACCTAATTCTAAATTTGCTCAGTGAACTCAGAGATGACCTGGAATTTTCAACTAAAAGCAGTCATGGAATTCTAGCATAAACAAAGGTTCTTCAAACTTTTCCATTTTTGGTGTTGTTTTTTTACATTAGCCTCTGTGGCTGAAATTTCACTGCCTGCACAAAGTGGTTTGATGTGAAATGCTTAAAGAAGGGAGAAACCAGGGGAAAGACAAGGTGGACAGGACCCTGTCCAAAAATAAACAGGCCTTGGATAGACATCAGGCATGGGAAGTGTGAACAGCAGCACATTTTTCCTTTTGATGTTTGGAACTGATTTGACAGCTTGAAGGTGCCGTTTGGTTTTCGTTAATAAATGTTATAACGTTATAACAAATATAACAAAAATTGTCATAATTTCAGGACCATGGACAGTGCACACCATTTTCAAAGTCAAATTTATTTATATAGCACATTTAAAACAGCTGTTGACCAAAGTGCTGTACATTTAAAATAATCAAAAGAGATAAAAACATAGGAAGACATGACAAAATTTAAGAAAAGAAGCAGAAAATGGAAAGATTTGAGTAAGAAATAAGACAAATAAAGGTAGTACCATCTCATACCGATTTAAATGCCAAGGAATAAAAGTGGGTTTTCAAAGTGTCTAAAGTTGGGGAGGTCCTGATGTGAAGGGGCAGTTTGTTCCACAGTTTAGGAGCAGTCGCAGCAAAGGCCTGATCTCCTCTATGCTTTAATCTGGACCTTGAGACAGCTAGGAGCATTTGATCCGCAGATCTCAATGATCTTGCAGGAGTGTACCAGTTCAAAAGATAAGAAAGGTATGAGGGTGCTAACCCGTGCAATACCTTTACAGATTTACGTTTCAGTGGCAGGTAGATCTATGAGTCGTCTGCATAACATAACAATTTTTAAATTGAGCCCGTAGGGAGCATATAAATCGAAAAAAGGACTGGGCCAAGAACGGACCCCTGGGGGACCCCACAATGCGCTCCAATATGCAATCGATTTTTTATTTGCAGGTCTACACTAATTCAGCTGCATGAACTATGACAATATGTAATATATAGGTCACAAATATACACACGCACAACTTCCCCATGAAATCTGTCAAATCCACTTTTTCTCACTAAACAAATCCAACAAAACTGTCACCGTAGGTCTACATTTAATGTCCACATGTATAACCGTTATATATTTATATGCTCTTCTGATTAGAATGTAACAAGCTGCACCTGTCCTGTTAGTAAATTACCTGCAATTAAATATCATCTATTGGTTTGTGAACTAGCACTAAATTGCACGGCTCGCATGAGATTAGGCATGTCCAACTCAAATGAACTTTTGTAAATCTCCCATAAAACTACTCACACCAGGGCTATTTGAGGATGTATTCACACGCTAGTTTGCCCCATTTAGGTAATCTGGCTCTTTGTGTCAACCATAAGACTGGGATTATACTTTCTATGTCTGCAACACTGCTAGGGCCCACTCAGGTCAGAGCGACATAAATTTCATTATCACATAGTGAGCATCAGAGTCCGTGCAGATGTCTGTGTGCCTCCCTGTTTTTGTGCACGCACAGACTCACTGCAGAAAATGTTAAAAGCCAGAATAATAAACCTGATTTATAATAGTGCGGCTCAATGCTATTCCATTAGCACAGTTAATGATGAGAATAAGAAATCTGACAAATAATATATAGTGTGTCTCAGTGCTATTCGTAGTTTTCAGTCACGTCACCAACTTGCTACCCGGTTGGGCAAAACATTATTAGATCATGATAGCCAATCGTAGACAGTACTGCAGGACAGACGTGTGAGGAAAAACAAAGATGTGAAGAGAAACTGTGTTCCATGTTCTGCCCTGGCAGCTTTATTTAAATCTCTAGAAGTATTTCTTTAAATCTCTGATAGAAATAATAACAATAAACGGGATAATAAATCAGACGAATAATATGCAGTGTGCCTCAATGCTGGCACACTTCACTAAAAAATTTCTCAAGAACCTTTAAGTTTGCTTTGTAACTATCTGACGAATAATAAACAGTGTGCCTCAATGCTACTGCACTTCCAAATTCAATTATTATAAAACTGAAAAATCTTGTGTGTATCAATTATATTATACACACAATTACTGGCAAAGTCAATAATAACAATAAATGTGATGAGCCTTGCTAACTGCATTGCCACACTCAGTTAGGTGACAGAGTGGCGACAGCCAGTAAAGGACAGAGATATGTCTGAGTAATGTCACTGATTATGGGCTAATTTTAGGGCCACTTCTCTTACAGACACTTAACAGGCAGACAGAATATTGTCTCATTTCTCACTCTCACCTGTCTGTCAGCCTTCTTCTCTTGCCAAGGGGAACCAGCAGTTCCTCCTCTCTGGGCTCTGTCTTCTGAAAACTTGTGCTGTTTAACAGGCAGAGAGAAACAGAAACCATGTAAACACTATTGTTTTCAAACTTATTTGTAGGAAAAAATAATGACAAGCTGTTAATCTTCTGGAATAACAGAAATAACAGCGATCCTCTTACTGTAGACGTCATTTCCCATTCTATGTTTGTTTATATGATTGGAGAAGCTCTGTTCTCAGATTTAACAGTGCAAGATCCACAAAAGCATTTCCTCCACCAGGCTACAGTTACCTGTCTGACTGGTTGCCATGCTGGCGCACGGTGACAGGTATGAGGGTAATGACTCGTTCTCCTCCCAGTCTATCAGGAAGCACCATCTCTTTACGCATGTTAATGTCAGAATATGGACAGCCGAAGGCACTAGGTGACAGAGTTAGAGAAACATTTAACAGAAGAGAAACACAAACACAGAGAAATTACAACCAAGCAAACACAAATCACCAACAACAGAAACAACTCAGCAAAATAAGTCAGCAATCAGAAGCATTACAGAAATATGACTCATCTGTATTTAGTCATAGGCAGGTATTCTGGAGTGACAGAACTGGCTAAGTCCAATAAAAAAGTGTGTTACAGTAATCCAACTGCGACGTGCATTACTGTCACAGTAGCTGCTGGGTCTAAAAACCCAACATTTCAGTCTTCTTTTCATCCAAATGTAAAAAGTTCAAGGCCATACAAGCTTTAATTTTCAGCAAGGCACTCAGTAAGTGTTTTAATTGTGATCCTTATCCTTAAGGTATGCTTTCTAAAAAAAAAAAAGGATCCCAAAGGAAGGAAATAAATTGAGAAAAGCAGTGGGGCTAAAATTGACATATTTATCAATGAAAAAAGTAGAGACATGTACTGCACATATCAGACGAGGCTTCTAAACAGAAAGACTGTGAGGCATCAGGAACAGAGTCAATGGTCTTGCGTGGGTTACGACAGTTGGATGAAATCATTCTTGATAAAGTCTTTTAGCCTCTTTAACGGTGTTAAAGATGGCAACAGTCTTTTAAGATTTGAAATGACACCTGGAACTTGTCCTTCTTTGACCTGTGTTCAGCTCTGCGACACTCCCGTCTGATTGCACGAGTTCTATCATTATCTATCACATTTTGTGTAACAGGTATCTGTGGTGTGTGAGACCGGTTTCTGTCACACTTAAAAGGTAAATGTTCATGTGATTGTTGTCTGAGGTAGGTACCTGTAGATGTAAGGGAAGTAACTGTAGTGTTTTGTGTGAGACAGGTACCTGTGGTGTCCAGTGTATTTGGCTCCTTTGATGTGTCCGACTCCTCTGCAGCCTGCAGTAGGACATACTCCCTGAGAGGGGGAGGGCAGGTGGGACAAACCTGTCTCACACACACGATAACAATGACAAAAACAATGAGTGAGCCTGTCTTGCTTTAATTGTCCTTCTGAAAGGTAACACTCTCTGACCTGTCTGTCTGACTAGTCTGTCTCTCTCTGACCTGTATGTCTGACCTGGGGGGGGTTCCAGTGAATGTCCAGTGCGCTGACACCAGCCAACAGGATGCAGGTCGCACAGGTCGCTGTCACACCACACATCAAATTGTGTCGACCACCCATCAAAATGAATCTGCAGACACACACCTTGTTAAATATTTCCTGGCATCAAACGTGCACACTTGACTATTGAGGTTTCTCATGTGATGTCATGCGCATGAGAGTTGTTTGCCATATTGGATGTGACTGGTTTATAGGCCTGATTCACTTGGATTTAGCAATTGTTTTCACAGTGATTCAACCTCCAGCAACCACTCACAACAAGTCAAGGAATACTTATCTTTCTCCTCACTTATTCACTAGGTCCTATATTCTGACCATGATTGTCACATGTCCAAAATGGCAGACGAGTTAACAATTATCATTACAGATACACACACAGATACACAAAAGAACACATTACCTTCACCCTGTAGTCCTCTGTGTCTGTTACTGTGGCAACGCGTATCAGCATAGGGTTTCTCCTGTCAACTGCCTCAAGCTTATGGTTCACCTGGAAACCATGTGGCGCTTTCTGTTGGACAAAAGTACAGGGAAAGCTCTAAGTTACCAGAAACAGCTTCCTGATTGGATCGCAGTCAGCTTCCTGAGCCTCCCCAATACTCACCAGAGTAAATGCTGAAATAGGAGCAGCAGTAGAACCGGTCTCCTGAAGGTATTCGTCCCACACAAAGTTCTCAGGGTTGGGGTGACCTGAAAAATAAAGTACTACAGAGTTTTACAGAGGACTACTATATGGAAAATTATTCTGTGCTTAAATTATAGTACAGGGTATGTAGTCAATTAGCAGCTGGTTTGTTTGTTGCCAGACTCTCGTGTAGTGCAGTCAGCTTCTTCAGCCAGTAGGCGTAAATATTGTCAGGGCCTGGTCATCTCCAACTCTATATACTGGAGACCCTTTCTTGGATGTCTGCCACTTTGATGGTAGATACACTTAGATACAATCGCCACTGAGCATTGGCCATTATGGGTTGCGGCCTTCTCGCATATGCTTTTCCAGTATTGCTCAGTCTCCAGCCTTGGTGATGCTGTTCTCATATTGTTCCCCTGCCACAAAGAGTACACCTTGGTTCTGGCTCCAATAGTTGGCTAACCTCCCTCAGTGTTACCTTGATCTTGGCCTCTAGTCTCCTGCTCCATGGAGGGTATTGCTCCTTGTGGCTGTTCCACTTGTAGCCAGGCATCTCCCTGATCACTGCTACCAGAGTGTAGACCAGCAGGTTGGTCTCAGTAATGGTCATGGTAGGTATTGTCCGTAGTGCTGCATTTACATCACCCAGTAGATCTTCAGAAGGTTCAGAGGGTACTACTTAATCTTGGTAACAGGCTACAGAAAGTCCAGGTTTCAAGCTTCACCATGATCCTATCTTTCAGGTCAGTTCCTCTCGAACTCACTTCTCGCTTCCTTCTTACATCGCACTTGGGGCTTGGTACCCAATCTCAAGTACCTCTAGCCATGAGAGCAGTTCCTTCTTCTGTATTTTGGAACACTGAGCTACTAGTTGTTTTGCCGTCAATCTGGATGCTGGGTATCGATGTGTGTGCGCTTGTGTCTTTGCTCTCTGACTGTCATTCTATGGTAATGTAAGTATTGAAGAGATTTGTAGTTCACTTTATAATTTAGAAATAGGTTAAATAGATGGTAGAAGTAATTTGGTTATATGACACTGCCCACAATGAATTAAGGCTTTAGAAGGTGTCATAAAGTGAGCTGTAAATTCTTCTACAACTTCCCCCTCTTGCTCTGTGTAGGAAGATCCCCAAAAGTCATAAATTCCAGGGAAGGCAACTTACATGACTATATTTGGTAAACTGTGGTACAATTGGGAAGAGAAGTTTATGACCTCTGCATGTACCACAGGAACTCAGACACACACCGTTGCCTAGGCAATGGGGGAGTGGTCATGATGGAGGCTCTGGGCACCCACGTAATCAGATGCACCCAATGGCAGTTGAGATAGACATGTGATTTGTTTTATGGTACCGCAAGGTTTAAAAACTGTGTGAGAACAATAGACCACGAGATTCTGTTAACAGTGAGCCGGACATGGGCAGATCTCCCTTCGGAAGTGCATACAGAATGTAAAAGGAATAAAATGGGTTGTGTGAATCTGCTGAGTTCCGGTGTTGTCTTTGAGGCCTTGAACTAAACGAACCAGGGCATAGTTATGGATCATAACAGTATGTAAGAACAGAGTTTAGAAAGACTGCATACCCTGTGGCGCAGTAAGAGGTCGTCCCTGTTCTTCACACCAGCCTACCGGATGGATGTATGGACTGCTACTGTCACACCTGGTGGATCAGTACAACCATCAATCCATATACCCGTTTTAAAACATGTTAAATAATAAACATCATGTGACATGCAGATGAAGCAATCTGAATGAAACAGCTCAAACTTCACCTGCTGGTTAACACCAACACTGCAACCTAAAAATACTGAAAGCAGAAGAAGACTGTCATCCTTTTGTCTCACCAGTAATCATATGTGTCATCCCAGTTGTCAAAGTGAACAAGGAAGCGGTCATCGATAACATCAGCAACAGAAGCGACACAGACAAGTCCAGGATTCTTTCTGTCGACTGCCTCCAATTTCATCCCCACCCTGAACCCACATCCCTAAAAGACCGACAGGGGAAAGACAGACAAGAGTATCTTGACTGCAGTGCAACAGATGAACAGAAAAGTTGGACAGACAGACTGTATACTGACTCCAGTGCGACAGTTGAACAGGGCTGGTGGTGCAGACTGTGAGTCTGTGGACTGAAGGTACTGCTGCCAGTCAAACTCTGTCTCACTGTGACCTGTAGACAAACAGACAGGTGTGGTAACCCATGCCATGTAGGTACCTTTGAAGCAACTGGTCCACTTGTTTTTTACCTTTAGGTGGATGAAGCTTGTGTTCGTGCTCTTTACACCAGCCTGCTGGTCTAATATTGGGTGAATCTGCATTTACCCAGAAGTCATAACACTCTGAGTACCCATCAATATGAAGGCGTAGCCGACAGCCAATCACCTGATAGAGAGGGGAGGGCAATGAGACTAGATCCAAACAGGAATGTGTATGTGAATGTGAATGACAATTTTACCTCTGCAACTGTCACTACACAAAACATGGAGGGGTGCATTGGGTCAATGCCTTCCAACTTCATCCCAACTTTAAAAACAGTTTTTCTACTAGGAAAGGTCTGGGACTGTGAGTCAGGTAGAAGAGACAGAGATCAGACAGAAGGTTTTACTTTTAAATATTTTAAAGATAATTATTAAAAACTAGACAATTTGCACAATGATTCAGACAGCATAAGACAATTGCTAACCATTATTTAAAGTTAACAATTGTTGGTGCTGTTAACAATTGTTCTTTAACATGTTGTTTTTGAATTCCAGCAGTTAGTAATGCAGATTACAGTGCAGAATCAGATTTCAGCAGGAAATGCATTTTCTAGTTATTCTAGTTATTATTTTTCCTATTTTTTGAACCCTATCTATACCTGAAAAACTAATACCCAAATACTATTATTTATAATTCTCCCTTTTAGATTTGTGCGTTAAAGGGAAAAAATTTGTGAGCAGTGAGATTGTGGACTTGAACACCTTGAAACTGTTGAGTCTATAAAAGAGGCTAAAAGGGTGAGTGTGTTTGTGTAGCTAAAGGGTGGTGGGTATCTTGACTAAAAACAAGATAGTCACAATTAAAGTATTGTCTGGGAATTGGCAGCACAGTGGTGCAGTGGTTAACAGCACTGCACCACAGCAAGAGGGTCGTGAGTTCACCTCCACCACCTGGGTCGTGCCTTTCTATGTGGAGTGTGCATGTTCTCCCCTGTGTTTGCATCTGTTCTCCCCAGCTTCCTCCCACAGTCCAAAAACATGCAGCTAGTGAGGTTAGGTTAATTGATGAGTGTGAATGGTTGGCTCTCTCTCTGTGTTAGCCCTGCGACAGACTGGCGATCTGCCCAGGGTGTACCCCGCCTCTTGCCCTATGGTAGCTGGGATAGGTTTCAGCCCCTCCCTGATAAGGAAAGGAAGAAGATGGCTGGATGGATTTTCCGGCAATTGTTTATTTATTATGAATTTTCAGTTGCGTTCAGGTATTCTAGTAATTATCAAATGGTCTCTCATGCTGTGTATTAAGAAATCCAACACAGTTTATTTAATGAGCTTGTTTTCTTTTTGACACTTTCAGTTTGTTCATTTAAAGGTTCAACAGTTGACTACACTTATACTTGCATCTTTTTGGATCTGTGGAAATTCTAGATTATTGCAGAATTCTTTGCATTTTTATGTACTAGTATAAAATATAAATAATATTAATAATATAAATCCAGTTTTCTGTTAATGCTTGATCAGAGACTAACTTCTATTTCAGCCGTCTGTAGGTTCTTGGTGTAAGTGGACAGATCGTGCTTCAATTGTTTTAGATGTTTTGGCTAGGTAATGTTATTTTATTTGTTTTAGTAGTGGCCAATAAAAGCCATTCGGTCTGTTAAATTCACCACTGTGCTATTCAAAATAACAAGTTAGCTGATGCTATTGTTGCTACTGTCCCAAAAACAGCACGTTCTCTCTCTTTCTCCCTCCTCTTTCCTCTGGCTTCCTCTCACAGTCTAAAGACATGTATGTTAGCTTTATTAGTGATTCTAAATTGGCAATGGACAGGAGGCAGATAGTGAGGTCGATAGTTACCTCTGTAAAGACTGTGAGCGGAGCAGCTTCAGCCTTCTGCTCAGTTAGGTACTGCTGCCAGGACCAGGACCGCCTCTTCACATTCACTGAGGATCACAGATAATAACATCACTGCTCCAATTACTCTGTTTCATTTCTGCTTCAGTGACAACTGTGACATTCCTGCTGAAGGATTTCAAGAAGGCCAAAAGCAGGCAACCTCTTCTAGTTTCTGAAATTTTAGATATTTAATGGTACTATGTGGACTTTATTCATATTTCAAATGACTGAGCTGTCAAACAATGTTATACTACTACATTGCAATCACTTTTTGCAATCACAGAGGCCGGTAATTTCCATCATAGGTATACCTCAACTATGAGAGACAAAATGAGAAAAAAAATTCCAGAAAATCACATGATTTTTAAAGAATTTATTTGCAAATTATGGTGGAAAATAAGTATTTGGTCAATAACAAACGCTCATCTCAATACTTTGTTATATATCCTTTGTTGGCAATCACAGAGGTCAAACATTTTCTGAAGGTCTTCACAAGGTTTTCACACACCGTTGCTGGTATTTTGGCCCATTCCTCCATGCAGATCTCCTCTAGAGCAGTGATGTTTTGGGGTTGTCACTGGGCAACACGCACCTTCAACTCCCTCCAGAGATTTTCTGTGGGGTTGAGATCTGGAAACTGGCTAGGACTCTCCAGGACCTTGAAATGCTTCTTACGAAGCCACTCCTTCATTACCCAGGTGGTGTGTTTGGGATCATTGTCATGCTGAAAGACCCAGCCATGTTTCATCTACAATGCCCTTGCTTGAAGGTTTTCAGTCAAAATCTGATGATACATGGCCCCATTCATTCTTTCCTTTACACGAATCAGCATGATGTTTCCACCCCCATGCTTCACAGTAGGTATGGTGTTCTTTGGATGCAACTCAGCATTCTTTCTCCTCCAAACACGACAAGTAGAGTTTTTACCAAAAAGTTCTTTTTTGGTTTCATCTGACCATATGACATTCTCCCTATCCTCTTCTGGATCATCCAAATGCTCTGGAGCAAACTTCAGACGGGACTGGATGTGTACTGGCGAGACTGTTCTCATTCCCAATGCATAACATACCAACGATTTGCCACGTCCCGAGGTGTCCCATGGGAACGCGAAAGGAAACCTTCTGCGTGCGTCCCTTTAATACGCGCTGGGTTGTCGATGGAATCCAATAGAAGGACGCTCCCGGCGGTAACACATGTTCCAGCCCTAAGCCTAACCTTATCCCTAACCTTAACCATAACCTTAATCGTGTTAGACACTGTTTTCCAAAGCTGAGAAAGTAAAATAAATGTACATGTGTAGATTCAGTCCAAACGTTCTTGTGTTTTCTCCTGTTTTTGAACGCGTAACATACTGATGACTAGTCACATTATGCAACATATAACGCTTTGGGATGAGAACGTATTGGTACTGGCTTAAGTAGGGGGACACATCTGGATTTGAGTCCCTGGCAGCGTAGTGTGTTACTGATGGTAGCCTTTGTTACTTTGGTCCCAGCTCTCTGCAGGTCAATCACTCGGTCCCCCCCGTGGGGTTCTGGGATTTTTGTTCACCATTCTTGTGATCATTTTGACTCCACAGGGTGAGATCTTGTGTGGAGCCCCAGATCAAGGGAGCTTATCAGTGGTCTTGTATGTCTTCCATTTTCTAATAATTGCTCCCACAGTTGATTTCTTCAGACCAAGCTGCTTACTTATTGCAGATTCAGTCTTCCCAGCCTAGTGCAGGTCTACAGTTTTGTTTCTGGTATCCTTTGACAGCTCTTTGGTCTTAGTGGAGTTTGGAGTGTGACTGTTTGAGGTTGTGAACAGCTGTCTTTTATACTGATAACAAATTCAAACAGGTGCCAGGTAACGAGGTACAGGTAACGAGTGGAGGACAGAGGAGCCTCTTACAGAAGATGTTACAGGTCTGTGAGAGACAGAAATCTGGCTTGTTTGTTATTGACCAAATACTTATTTCCCACCATAATTTGCAAATACATTCTTTAAAAATCAGACAATGTGATTTTCTGGATATTTTTCTTATTTTGTCTTTCATAGTTGAGGTTGAAAAGTCATAGTTGAAAATTGCAGGCCTCTGTCATCTTCTTAAGTGGGAGAACTGGCACAACTGGTGGCTGACTAAACCCACTGTGTATA
>VURO01021123.1:0-11902 GCA_015108175.1 Pelvicachromis taeniatus
TGCTTGTGTGTAGCACTATATCTATCGCTATATATATATATATATAGTGCTATATTCCAGACTTTTTATGTCAGTCCACATACTATGATAGGAGACAGGTTCAGCTCTTAATTACAGTCAAGATCTACCAGAAGTTTGTCTATTAAACATAGTATTAACATGTGTTTGATCTTTAAGTGGTTTGTGCTGCATGCTAAAACAGAACCCGATGCTAAAATGCACTTTGATTTGGAGCAATGGCCACAATGTTTATCTCTGATCAAGCTCCTTTTGAGTCTTAATAGGGGTACAGTTACAGTACATTGATACGTCTGGTGGGATTTGGAGTGTGGTGTGTCCGAGCCAGACACTGTTTCAATCACACGGCAAGGCTGGAATTGGAGGAGATGTGTTCCTCAGAATCTAGAACGTGGTATGCAATCAAGATTCAAGCCCCCACCTCCAACCCCTAACAGTTACTTATACACACATATACAATCAAGTTGGCAATCCAATCCACAGTGATGTTGGCCATAGTCAGGAAGTGCTAATGAAGTTATTAATGATATTCATGTGTGCAATAGCGTGCAAGCAGGGACTGGGTCTCCATAAGCCAGCTGGTCAATCTGTCTCAACTTTAGTTCATGGTGATTAATAAAGTGTAAAGAAAGGAGTAAAAGAGGCCTTTTCTCTGAGTCTAAAAAGGAGACAAAAAATGTGATCAAGACAAAGAGAGAATTCAAAAAGTCACTTCGGCACAGGAGCATTTCTGCCATTGGATCACAGATTAATGGGAAATGTCCAGATATAAACTTTTGCTGCATGGATGGTTGTTTGCACAGCTGACACTTTTCAGTACCCCTTGTTATTTACAAATTTGATTTAGCTTTACAGATTACTTTGAACAAAAACACATTTGCAGATCAGTGACAAACAGATAGACAAATATACCATTTACATGTTGGAACAAAGCTTCATTAGCAGCGCTACAGTGGTCTGTTATCATAGTCATAGTTTAAGAGATGGCAGGAGTTAAGATGAAGAAAGGGCAAGCAGACCTCTGATTTGTGTCGGCTGGATCCATCTGGGGGCTGCTTAAGGATCTTCCCACCTTCCCACTTGTGGCTTTAAGCTTGTGCAACATCTCCCTCTGCTGGGTGTCCACTAAACCTTAGAGCTGAGACAAGCTCTCTTTAACTACACTCCTAAAATACTTAATGCATATAAAAAGCAAAACTCAGTGATCAACTCTCTTCTGTGTCATCTCTTTTCTGTTTTGTCTAACAGCTTGTGTTCACAGTTCTGAATTAAAAATCACCTCAACACCATCACTGCTGCTCTTTTCCTCAATGGACACAACTCTTTAATTTCCTGTTTTCTCTGTGTGTCCGTGTACTTTATAATTAACTGGAAATAAACAAAAGTAGAAAGTAGACTGACTTTCAAATAACAGCTTATCTCGCAGGAGTTTGTGTTGCATACTTTGTCTCCATCTACTGGAAAGGCTCAGTTGCCATTCTGCTTTTCATGTCTTTTTCATGGCAGATTATAATGTTCAAAAAAATAATTAAGCATAGATATTCTACCACAAGCAGAAGGCAGAGAATCAAATGTGCCTTGCTTAAAGCTTTGCAGGTAATCTTGGTGACATTTGGAAATAGAGAACTATTTTGCAGTATTCTTAAGGACCATGTGTTACTCCACATGACTCTGTTAGAGAGAGAGCCTTGCAGATAACACCCCACAGATCAGATTTTTTCCGCATCCTATGTATGTAGATTATAATGTCCTGGACTGATTCTTGACATATTACTCTAATTTATTATACCACACACAGATGGGCATGGATTCCCAAACACATCATCATTCGAATGGGTTCCTGATGACAGCGGTCAAGTCTGAATTTTATACAGGAGTGCCAGGATCCAACCACCCATTAACCACCAATATATCTCTAAATATATTTAATCGCTTGGTTATGAATGATTTATCTGTCCGACAGCATGAGGCGCCAGCACTGTGTACGCTTGGGAGCAATTATTCTGTTCGAGCTAAATGTAGATAAAAGAAAGACAAATTTATTGCTCTCGTGCACCATTGATATAATAGGAGGAATTGCATTGTTCGCATGTGCTATCTGCCACTTTCTCTGAGCTTTATGTGCATCTGTGTTTCTGCCAGCAGGCATTTTCTACAAATTCTGGTAGATTCCAGTAAGCAGTGTCAGACAGCTTTCCTAGGCTTAACGGGAAATCTGTCTTTGGGGTGCAAGATTATAACCTCTGCAAACCGCTGGTCAATGGAAAATTTCTAATCCACTCATACACCAACCACTCCTGGGTGTAATATTGGCTCAGGGAGATACGGAGGTGGCCGATTTGACCAAAAACAAATAAATTATGTGAAGGATAAAATAAATGCTCTGAATACTCAGCATATGGGGAATGGAAGAACATTTTTGGTCTCTGTTTTCTTAGAGTCACTTTTGATTATGTTGCAATTGAATTCGGAGGCCGGAAAATGCGACGCGGTAGATGTGGCTCTAACAATAATAGCGATCTCCAGTCTACTCCCTTTAATCCCTTTTGTTCAATAACTAATTCCAAATTACAGTTTGATCTGAAGATTTTTCGACTCATGTCTATATCGTCCACATCGCCACAACACTATTTTACCACTCCACAGTTACAGTACAACAGCCTCGAAAAGAATCCCCATAATGACTTTTGCTCTTGCATGTCCTAAATGTTCTAAGATGGTCTAAACAAAGGAGACCTTCTGTTAATTCTGAAGGAATGCATGCAGTAAAAAAAGTGTTGTACCGCAACAAAATAAAACCAAATGGAAAGCCTTTCATGTCTCTGCAGCTATAGTTTATAAAAGGATTTATGCTAAGACTGAAAATATCATTGTCATGCTGGTAGAGGCTGAGGTAATGGCTCTAGCCTCAGCGTGGAGTATGGTTTCTCTTCTCTAACTGTTGTAATCTTCACCCAAAAAGCCTCACACCAGATGAAAGGAGGACCTGAATGAGGTTAGAAGAAAGAAGGAACTTCTCAGAGCAACCACAGACCCAGTGCAAAGGAGCTGTGTTGTCAAGCAGCCCAAGATCCTCTCTGTTTGCAGTTCCAATGGAGATGAGAATGCTGACAGGGAGCTATGGCTTTAGCAATGCTGCCTGTCACTCTTCTGTCTCTGCGGAAATGTCTTCTTCCTCTGAGTGCCGAGGGGAAACTTGAGGGCAGACACACAGACCAACAGACAGACAAACCGCAGGCAGCCCAGCTCTCGAGTTGAAATAGCAGTCACTTTTTCACAGGAAGTCATTCCTCACTGCAATGCTTCGCTGCTCAGACACAACAAAGTGGGCTTTTGCAGACACAAACACGAAGGAAGAAAAACGTAGGGTTAACGGGAGGCCAGCGTGAGAGTTGAAATGGAGTGTGTGTTGACAGCATATGCAAATTGTGTGGAGTCTCGTGTCCTCAAGGCAACTTGGAAAGAGATAAAATGGAAGCAAACTGAAAAAGAAACTGAAAAATAACCTCGGATGATGTGTATATTAATTCTTTTTTTTTTTCTTTAGGAAAAACAACATCTATGCTGGGTCTGCTTACCCCTGAAATACATGACAACTAAGCAAACCACCGATATTCAAGTGTCTCAGGGCAGAGAACGTTCACTGTTGTTGACAATTCAAGCAACTTCAAGTGTGACCCTCCTGACCCACAATCATTTCTCTCTCGCTGTCTATCTTTTCCCAGCTCTCTCTCTCTACACACTGTCCAGCTTTTAGGAGCTAGAAGAAGTTCCTCGACCCAGTTTAGATGTCAGATTACTGTTGTGGAGTCAAACAGGCAAACAAGCCATGTGTGGCTGTGTAACAGATCCATCCAAACATTCCTCTGTGTACGTGAGGCCCCTCCAAGGTTCAGTGTGTGGCTGACACAACAAAGAGAACCTGTGTTTGACAAGCAGCTCGATGCCAGGATCAGTCTGGGGATGCCAGAGAAGCCCTTAATGCGCTGAACCTACCTGAGACTGGAGTTTCATTTAAGTAACTGACAATACAGACAGAGTTTTCATGCTATAAGGCGACTGATAGACTTTGATTGTAGCGTGATTGTTTTTTGTTGCTAACTTCTTATCACTTCAGAGATCTTTAACTGGGATAATAACTTAACAGTCTGTAATGAAAGGAACTTAAAAGGTTGTTTAAAAGGTGTGCTTTGCGTAGTCTTTCAAATAAGGAAAACACGCTTAGTAAGAAGAAGAATGGTTGGATGCAATCCTCTAATTTATGACAGAGATTCTTCATTCTCGTCCTTTTCCTTCTCCATTCCGCTTCTTACTCCATACTGTTATGCCGACTTGACTCGAGGCCAGTGCCTCATGCCTCAACATGCTACTTTATTGTCTTGCACATACTCTACATCCAGCTCTCATGCAAAAGCAACCTACAGTAATTCGTACCAGTGGAGCCTGCTGTCATGAAATGGCATATGAATTACACACCATTCAGTTTAACTCAGTGTTTCTGAAACAGTTTCTTTCGCAATGCAGAAGATGAAAAATGTTCACACGCCCCCAGGCCCACATTTCATATTAATCAATTGCAATGATAGGGTGAGGAAACTTATTAAAAAAGACATCTGTTATATAAAACAGTCTAATAACACAAAAAAGTGCCGTAGCTGGTGTGGTTCACTTGCTCGACATTTTATACCTTTTTATCAGTATTTTATTTTATTTTTTTTACTGCAGATGGACATGTGGTCATATGGGTCACATGACATGTTACCATGTGACTGTATTTCTGAGCTTCCTGACTTTGGCAATGAGAAGAAACTTCTACATTCAAACTTCATGGCTTTTGTAAAGTTACTGGGTGATGGTTTACAGCAGGGGTCACCAACATAGTGCCCGCGGGCCAGTGCTAAAAATAGCTCACTATAACAACTTACCAGTAAGCTGCATCTATTTTTATTTTTTGTTGCTATTTTTTTTAAAATCACAATTGCATTGGTATCAATTTGTTAGAGATAATATATACAATTTTTTTTATTATTAAATATTAGATCAGCGCTAGCTGGTCTCCACGGAAACGGTTGACATAATCAGTGTCTTTACATAGATGAATATCATTAATTATTAATGGTAGCATATAATTAAGGTTAAATTGAGGAAATTTGTTATTTCAGAAGTGTGTGTCAAACTGGTAGCCCTTCACATTAATCAGTACCCAAGAAGTAGCTCTCACTTTCAAAAAGGTTGGTGACCTCTGGTTTACAGCATTTATGACAATAGTCATAGGTCATGTGTTTACTGTGGCTTACTATTTAAAATTGTTGTTACTCAGATTACTTTCACAGACTTTTTGTTCTTTTCTTTTAAATAAAAGGTTAAATCAAATAAAAAATAAAGAAAATAGCTGGCTGTGACCAACGTCCTGTGTAACTGTAAAACACTAACAAAAAAAAACACTAACAAAATGTACGGGCTGTTGCATGTGCACTTTAAGCTTGCAAGGAAGAAATATAACCATTGCATAACATGAAATCTTGGCATGCACCACAGAGGAAATTTTAAGGATGATTGGTCAAGCTAATTGCTCTCTTATATCAACAGAAATCTAGCTTAAATATCACTTTACGTCAACAAACCTGAATAGGCGCACAGCAAATATCACACACTGCAGTGCATCAGACCACTATTATTATGCCTCGCTATACAACTGCCAAGCCATCAGCGAGCAGTGGATGCCGCAGATGGCCTTTACATATTACATATGCTGTGTTTGGTGCTGGGACAGTATATGAAAAGACCCTCTTACACACAGTGCCAAAAAAACCCAAAACCACATTCTTATATCCAAACATATCAGGCCATCAGTATAGAGTCAGTCAGTCCTCAGTCTGCCAAATGCAGTGCTGAGGAGAAACAGCGCGGATGGACTGAGGAGAAAGGCATATGCAAAGATGGAGTGGCCTGAGAACGGTCAAACACTCACATCTAAAGTAATCTATGCTGGGTTTGTCAGCAAACATAAATAATAACAAGTTTCCTTTGAAACTAATTCGACTTAAATATAATTTCATTCTACAAAAACAGCATGATGTAAGACAATAAAAGAAAATGCTTTTGTGAAAATATATTTTGTTCATTTTGCAAAGAGAATCTGGAGTTCATTGTTAGCCACATTTTTATGAACTGCTCCGTAACCGAGTGAGGATGACGAGCTTCCACTGGCTTCGTAAACTCAGCGTGCCAGCTTCTTCCCCGCAGTACGTTTGTCTTTGTGACCACCATTGAAACAGTGTGTGGCCAATATCTCTGTGACCCTGACTGGAATGCCAAAACATTATCATATTCCAGAGGAGAAAACACTGGGAGAAATGTATCAGGTACATTTCTGAGATTCTGCTTGATTTGTCAATGAACTTGGCCCTTGTTTTCTCAGTGTGACCCGAGGCCAAGCCTTCCCGGTTTGTGTGAGCTTTCACAAAAGCAAGCCTCAGAGTGTGCTTGAACGGCCATGGGACGGAAACGCACGCTGTTTGAGTTGGGACAAGTGCAAACACAGACAGTGCATGGGTCATTGTGTGAGACAGCGAGGAGAACGAAAGACCCACTCGCACTGCAAACACTCCCAGCTGTTCAGATCAATGTTTGCGTTTGTGTGTGTGCGTGTGTGCACATGTCCACACACTTGTACCTGTCCATAACTGTGGCCAGATACAAATATAGCACCCCACCTTAAGTCAATGCACTCCATTTAGACTCTATAGGTATGTAAACTCCAACACCAAAGTGTGCATTTGATGTGTCCGCAAAGTTTACCTGAAAAGGGGAGGAAAGTTAATACCTAATGAAGTTTTGCAACGTTATCTCATTCATATTCCTGCCTATTGAAGCACAGCATGCTCTGAACAGTCACTAATAGCATTCAGCCAGTGGACCAGCATGCACTGGAATCAATTACGTAAGCTGCTTATTTTAAAGTACTACAGAGAATGTTGCAGGATTACAAACACTGAAGTCCTGAAGCAATCCAAAAGCGTACTTGTTATATTTGATTTATGCTTTACTGATGAGTTTTGACTTCTTTTTGATAGTGTTGGGTTTCTGAAAAAAATATAACAGCAATTATGCAGTTGAATTGTTGCTTCTGGGCACAGGGAACAAGTCATGTTAATATTATAGATGAAATTGTGTCTCAAGTGCCAAATTGATGTGGACTTTGTCTGTTCAGAGCTTTTCTCATATCCACAGGCTTATTAGAGGGCAACAAAGAGCACAGCATGTATTCGCTCCACTGCACACTATGTCTGGGGGTTCTT
Source organism: Pelvicachromis taeniatus (assembly GCA_015108175.1). Taxonomy (NCBI): domain Eukaryota; kingdom Metazoa; phylum Chordata; class Actinopteri; order Cichliformes; family Cichlidae; genus Pelvicachromis; species Pelvicachromis taeniatus. The sequence goes on from VURO01021123.1 coordinate 7,320, forward strand.
TGCTACAGACACAAGCCACATGTCTGTCAGATTTTATTGTGAATGTAAATGCTAGGGTTCCACGCTCTGACCAAGGACGCTAAAATGTGATTCATATACTTTTTTTTTGTCACATCGGATTCTTTTTTTTATGCGTTTTTAAGCCATGAAATAAATTGTCCCTGTGTTTGCCTTGAACGTGTGAAATTTAGCTCTTACTTCCTGTTTAAATGCAGTTTTTCCTTCCCACTGTCACCAAGTGCTTGCTCAAAGGGGGTCATTTGATTGTTTTCTCTGTATTATTGTAGGGTCTTTACTTTGCCTCGAGGCAACTATTGTGATTGATTTCGCACCATATAAACAAACATTTGTATTATAACATTTTTAGTGTTGCTAAATGTATCTTGTAAGAGAGATTTTAGTCTGAATAATATTTACTCAGTAAATTAAAAATTGAAAACAATCAAAATAACAATAAATAAATGAGATATATATATATATGTCCTGTGCTCATTCCAAGTGACAGGCCAATGCTTAGACTGTGGCACACAAAGACCTCCAATCCTTCTGATTTAATGAAAACATCTAAAGGCAAAATGTTTGTCCAGGGCAGTCAGACCAATCAAATACTAGTGAAGAGTGAAAAGGTAGCATTTCATTTCCTTCTGGAGGTTTTCTTCGAGTGTGTGGCTGTGTGTATTACTGTGCGTGTATGAGTCAAACTGTGTTTGACATACTAGGTCTGTGGGCACAGACATTCATTACATTATGATCCCTGGATGACATATAATTTTGAATTTTTAACTTGTGAAGGATTCTGAAGAGTCATCAAAACACGTGATTAAAAAAACAACAAAAAAAGCCGACTTTAATACTGAGAGGCATATTTTAGGCATATTTTACTGATGTGACGTCATTGTGTTTTTGGTCATTAGCAGTATCAGCTGGAATATCAATAAGTGTTTGAGTGTTTTACAAATCAGAAAAACAAACCGTGAATTGTGCCGTCTTTTGCGTGACACATGTCGTTTGATGAACGTGCTAAGCTTTGTTCCAATAAAACGTATTCCTGCTGAACTACTGCATGCAGTAATTAGCAAGTGTATATTATATTACTTTTGTGCAAATATACATTCTCAGCTAGTCGCTCGCGTAGACACGTGGAACAGTAGCAACAAATCTTAATTTCAGTAATTCTAAAACCTCTCCAAGTTGAAACCGGACTCTTTTCTTTCCTCTATGTCATTTCATTCATTTTACTGAGTGTGTTCTTGAATATAGACTACAGCTTTGGCATGGTGTCCCAGACTGTCAGATTTGGGAAAACTGATCCTGCCTCCCTGCACTGTCTAAGAGCCCTGGCCTGATCAGGAAAACACCCGTGACAGTTTGGCTAGTGGCCTTGCTAAGAAGTGAACCCTATTTGAAATAGCAACATTGCAAATTAATGTTTGAAGGTTTTAACATGAGAAAAAAACCCCCACTCCCCCCGCTTTGAGCTTTAGTTCAAACTTCATACAATCTCAGCAAGTGTGGTGTTGGGCACTGCGGAGAGGAACCAGCTGTCGAAAAAAAACCTGCCTTCTATCAAGAGGGCATGGTGCAGCATTTCAGCTTCCAGGAAGAAGTGGGCCTGGGATTCATGCAGACCCAGCCTAGCAGACCTATGTTTGCACACATATGCACACAAATGAGCTTGTAAGGAACTGATATATCAGTAAGCATGGTGAGGAATTAATCAAACACACCCTGTTTCCCTACCTGCAGCTGTGCCTGAACAGGAGAGATGAATAGGTCAAACCCATTCAAAAGAATTGGAGGAATGACGGGGTTGGTCTAACCTTTGACCTCACAATTCCATATATGAGTTGACATTTTATATGCACTTCAATTACTCCCAGCATACTTCTACAAATCTCCCTCATTGTATTCACAAAGTGAGCCTGAGCTTGGTTAATTGAAGGAAGTGTTAAAATGAAAAGGAACAGAGAGTCAGAGGGAGACATCTGATGGAGATTGAAAGGGGGGACTTTGCGAGTACAATATAGCCATTTCCCCCCTCTTGCCTGGGGCCCAGCGTATATGTGGTGGACCCAGCCCCAGACGCCACTCCGTGGTTTGGCACGCTGTGCATTTCAGCCTTCTCACTGTTTCCAGCTGAACCAGCTCCCATGCAAACACATGGGCAACCGGTGGGTTTTCTTATTTAGTTGTCGGTCAAGAGTACTTAATAATATTCAAAAAGACAGTGCGACATATCATACCGCGCTTGCCAAAATATGATCTGCTTTATTTTTTTCTTTTCTTTTTCCCTTCCCAACATTTTTCCCCTCTGCAGTTTGGGAAGAGAGCACAGAGATGAAAAGGAACAGATACACAATGCTGCAATCTAGACAAAGTTTGGCTGGCACTTATTAAAGTAATAGAGCAGACTGAGAAAAATGGCGAGCACGGAGCAAAGACAGTGACTGCCTTTCAAGAGACTGCAAATGGAAATATTTCAAATACAATGGCCCTGAAATGCAGCACAAAGCAGAGGCAGTGATGTGGCGTATGACTTACGCAGATTGATATGTCCTCGCTGACCTAAATGCTGTCATCCCTGCCTCCTCTTTTTGAAGTTAAATAAACAGTGTGTCACAAGATCTTCCACACGCCACCCAAGTGCTTCAGCGTGTGAGAGATTCTCTGTGTGTGTCCGCAGTGCTTGTGTCGAATGGTTTAATTTGTGGGTCCGTATGCAGATTTACTGCATGGACGCAGAGGGACGAGGAGTGTGTGTTAGTGCGCACGGGAATGTGTTCGCCAGTTTGGATGCGCGTGACACGTCTGTGATGACAATGGCGAGTGACAAATAATGCTGACGCACACTGTCCCGGGTCTTGAGCCTTGCTTCAATAAAAAAAACAACAAAAAAACAAAAAAAAAAAAAACCGAGTCAGTCCTTTGAACATTTTAATTAAACTAAACAGGACCATCTCCACCCAGGCCTATGAGTTATGTACATTTGAAGACAAACAAGACCATCTTTTACAGGGCAGACATCAAAAACATGTCTTTTTTATGTCACCCTGGGCCTGCATGTTGACTTTCATTATTTCTAAAATCCATCTGGAATTTTGATGGGCATGTTTTGAAGGAAAAGGCCTTGAAACCACAATGCAGGGATGTCTTGAAACAAAGGTCTCTGCGGTTTTGTCTGTTTCTCGTGGCGAACAACAGCCCGACAGTCTCTGTGCTCAGATAGCTCATGTCTGTAATTTTAGTTTATGCCATCATTATTACAACACGTTAGCTATTTTTCATGTACTTTCTTTGGAAATATACTGAACTATCTATCTATCTATCTATCTATCTATCTATCTATCTATCTATCTATCATCTGTGTGTGTGTGTATTCCTTTTGCCACCAGAGGGAGTATTCTTAGTCAGACGTGTACAAACGTTCCCAAAGGAGTTAACTCCATAGTCTGAACATCTGCTCAAAACTCACATCACCCTGACTCAAAGGCAAGAAATGCGAATATTGATGTTTTGTTTATGATTTTTTTGTTCATGCATTTCACTGTTAATCAAAATCACTGACAGAATCCCACTGAACCAGTTCATAATTATTAATTATTAGTCATGCAGTGGTATTTTTTTTCACTCAAACAGCTGGAAAGCCATTCCTCCTCTGTGTCATTTTATGGGGGTTACTGTTGTGGTGTAGCCCATCACTTGTGGGGCAATGCCTAATGTTGCAAGCGCCTAGCCGGGGCTACGGGCCTATAAAAGGCCATTTCACTTCGTTCCTTTTAGTTTTCCATACAACAACTGCACGTGTTGAGCTCAGCATTGAAGCCCGTCCCATCCTCTGCATATCCATGCTGCAGGAGGAGGGGGAGGAGGAGGCAAGGAGCCCTTTTGTTACCTGTATTAGACTACCTGGCGGTTGCAAGTTAGTAACGTGGTCTGAGTTTAAGATGTCTTCAAAACATAGAAGCAGCGATGTTACAAAGCTTTAAACAGCACGAAATCCGCGGTTTTTTTTTCCCTTTTCTTTTAGGACACTGCAGTGTGCGCAACAATTTCCCCCCGCACTCTCTTTCTACCTGCAAGGCACAGCAAGTAGGAATTGTTAATTAGGTTTTTCCGTCAAAGTAAGGACGAATAGGAGGCACTTCCTCCAAGAACTCATTCACCTTTAGAGTCCGAACCTCTCTCGAGTTTCATTTTGGAGTTCTTAGCCACCTTTCAGGTCATCATCATCTCACCTGTACTCACGGACCATGGATTTCGCACGGTCGATTATTTCCAAGGAGCTTCTGCTAGATGTCGCGGGAAACAGACGGTACACGTGCATCTGGAAGGGCTAAGAAACCTGCCAATGTGAACGGAAAGCGTGGCCACTTTATGTTACAGTGCATGGCCTCCGGACAAAGTGGCAACGATCATGCACGAAACCCTCCGAAGACGGAGTCTCTGCGTGTTCCTGTGTTGTGGCATCATATACCTCAGACTTGGGTAAGTTTTGGGGCTTTTTTTTTTTTTTTTTTTTTTTTTTTTTTTTTTCCCCCCTTTACCCCCCTCTTTTTTTTTTTTTTTTTTTTTTTCCCCCTTGC
>VURO01021123.1:11922-33084 GCA_015108175.1 Pelvicachromis taeniatus
TGTTACTTATCGACACACTGTCGCCCTCGAGCTACAGTGTGAAATTCGTTGCCACAGTCAGGAACACTTCACATGGGAAAAACATTTTAGAGGAAAGATTCGACTGCCCTCTGACCTTAGAGTGAAGCGTGGGGATGAAAAAGTAAAATCAGGTGTGTTTAAACATGTACGAATTGTTACATCTAAACGGCTGTATCTTGGAGGGGGGGTGTTATGCGTAAAAACGTGCAGGTCTGCTCTTGTGTCAACGGACAGTGCGATCGTTCGGCGTTTAGCACATACGCTTATTTAATTCACCTCAAGGGGACTCCTTCTGCTTTGTTGCAGAGGATCGTTTGAGCCGCTGTCTCTGTCTCGGATTCAGCTCAGCCCTGCATACCTTCATTAATAGCGGCAGACTTAGTTGTAGTTCCACATTCCATTGCCCAGACGGAGTTTTTACCTGTTTTGCAATACCTCACCTTGATGCATAAACACAGAAGGACGTCCATGCCTTCCTTCTCTGCTGCCTCTCGGGCACGATCGTGTTAGGATCTCCAGGAAGGTAAGTCTTTTTTTGCGCATTTTGAGCAGCATCATACTGTTAATAAAACATTAATTATTAGTGAAATTAGTGAGCCGAAGAGTACGCGTTCTAACCCCTCTGAATCCAATACACTGAAACCAATATAAATTAGCTGCTATATCCATAATAAGGCCCAGGGGTCCTGTGCAGCCCTGCCTATCGTGAACGTTGCGCTGCAGAGGAGGCTGATTCAACCGAATCAGAGCGAAACCGTGGCCTACTTTATTAAAAGTAGCCTCTATAACAGGATGTGTTGTTTTTAAGCCACACTGCATTTGCTTAGTGGGTTAATTCTAGGCAATTGCCCAATAAATAAATAAAAGTTAATAATTAAAAATGAAAGCTGGCACCAGTCACACCACATAATAGTACAGAACACGTTTTTATTAGTCTTTTATTCTCATAGTATGACTGTTTACGTTTGTCGTATATACCCAGTTGAGGAGTGCTTCTAACTTTGTTGTATGCGTGTGCTTACAATGACAGTAAAGTTGACCTGATCTTATCCTGTCTTACATTTTCTGCTGTAAAATGGGACGATTGGGCCCCTGCAGCTTGTTGTTAATGCCCTGACTGAGATTCGTGCGGTCAAAACGAATCAAATAGCCAGAACCTCGTGAACTGACTTCAGATTTCACACGGGGCTCATATCACATGACAGTAGCTCCTTTATGGGGTCTCTTGTCTTATTGTTTACTAATCCTGAGCAGTTAGCTCATTCCTTCCATCCTTTTACTCCGGCTAAGTCTTTCATGGTACCCTCTTCGTGTACAATGACTGGAGCCTGCAGGTGTTGAGTGAAAGTCACGATGTTGAGAAGATTAAAAAAACTCACCAAACCATGTCAGAAAAAAAAGAAAAATCCAGTTTATGGCAACAATAGTGCAGTTTTCACGCCTTTACTTGCATCAATCCTGCAGCCTAAGCAGAGAAAACCCTGCCTCAGTGCAGGGTCTCAAATAGGATGACAGCCATCAGAGCGCAGCAGACAAGCAGGCAGAGCAGAAATATTATAGACGCCTATAGAAATGTTACAGTGTTACCGCAGGAAAGAATAAGGTCACCGAACCCCTGTTTGGCTTATGGGAATTATGCTTTATGTTTCCATGGAAATGTCACAGCAGACAAAGACATTTCTTTACAGCAGCATGGAAATAGAGCTAGAATCATATTTGCCACACACAGATAGATAGATAGAGTCACTTCGTTAACGGGATGCCAACTTGTTGATTCAAAATGACACATCCTGCCAAGAAGTGCGCTGATTTCTTACACATGGAGCCTCGCTGATGGTGTGAGGCTGAAGCAGCCAGCCTCTGTGTTTGTTTATTTTTGGCTGGATGGTGGGGTTTGGGGTGGAGGTTGCGGGGGTGTGTGTGGCTGTGTCGGTAGGTGGGGAGGGGGTGATAATGATGAATGAAACCTTCTGCGCTGTCCAACGGGAATCAGATGAGTGTCACCCTATTGTCCCGCTGTGGCAAAGTGGGCGGATAGCAGTGTCTCTCCCTGCCCAATGGCAGGCACGACTCTCATGAGAGCGGAGAGAGGCACTTTTTTGCCATGCAAAATCCCTAAAACCATCATCATTCCGGCTCGGGAACCCACAGTACTGTGTAACAGCCTCCGCTGCTGAGAGATGACAGAGCCAATCTCGGCGCACACACGGCCCTGGGAGCTTGGAGCTGCGTAGAGTCGCTGCGCAAACACAAGGAGAAGCACAGCGAGTTTTTTTTTTTTTTTAATTTTTGTGCGGAAAAAGGGATTTAAAGCCGGGGATTAAATAAGTTTTTTTTTTTTTTTTTATCCCTCCTCCTCTCATCGTAGTCCGTCTCGTCTCACTCAAACCGAGCGTGGCCGCTTTGCTCAATGTCATCATGATCCTCTTCTCGTCGCGCAGTGTACTGCTGTCAGTCTACTACCCGCAGATTTTCTTGATCCTGACGAGTGGCAGCTACCTGTAAGTTTGAGCCAATTAACGAGTCCTTCACTCCACAGGGTGCGCGCTCTCATCCTCAGCAACACAAAGATGCACGGGTTAGGCTTTCCTCCTCTCACAACCCTCACTCTTCTCAATAGGCGATATATTTTCTTCGCCCAAATATTCAAAAGCGGATAAAAGTGGATTATTTGGTTCTTCCATCATCCTCAGGTCAGAGTTATTTACACCGTGATACCAAACAGTACCGAATAAGGACCGGGTCTAACAGAAGTGCAGCTCAGGCGGCACATTTGATTGTTTAACTGAACTAATGTTATCCAAACTCCAGCTAAAAAAGAATAATACTCATCAGTGGAAACACCCGGGTCCACGTGGGAAAGCAGTAATTTGGCGTAAAGCTCAACGCTCTAATGTGCCATCCCCTCAGCGAGCATGTCTGCGGTGTAAGTAGGGCTGGTTTGGGTAAGGCTGTCGGATTTTAAACATTTTACAAAATCGAGGAAAAATAATACTTTGGGAACTGCAACATTGGTCCATTTTGGCCACTGAGTGGCAGAGATGTTCAAGACAATTAGATGCGGAGATTCAGTTTTCTTCCCCCTGTGAGGAAAAACTAAAAGCAACGTGGGTCATTTTTACGCACGGAAGCACCTTTAACCTGCCAGAGCGAGTGAAAGACTATCGCCACGCATTAACTCACCTCTCCCCGAATTCAAATATTCCGATGTTACCGTTTGAGCCCACATCTTAAAACATTCCCTATGCAACACGTACGTGATTGGCACCGCAATGCGCTGAGCTCTGGATTGAAAGTATTTTGCAGAACGGCGGCTTTCTTAAAGTTTCCAAAAATAATTGCTGGAGCATGGTCCCTTGCTCTATTCTCTGCTGCCCGGAGACCCCAAACCTGATGCTGAAATAGATGTGTGTTTTATAGAGGGGGGTGTCAGTTAAAAGTAGGCTACGCTGCTAAGTATAGTGATGGCTTGGACAGCCAAAGTTACATACCATTGTTTGTTTTGAGTATTTAAATATGTTTTCAGCAGCATATTAACCAAGCCACGTGGGGAACATTTAAACATAGGTTCAAAATAATACAATACCCCTTCATCAAAGCTATACAGGAAATGTTTTCGCATGTAAAACTGTAAAAAAAAAAAAAAAAAAGGGTTGTGGGCAATAAATACACCCCCAGCCAAAGTATATATCCATGTAGACCACTCCATGGAGGTCACTGCACACCTCGCCTGTGGAAACAGTCTGGAAACTGTGGGTGTGCATACGGTTTAAAACAGACTAGCTGTGCTTTTGTTTTAATGAAAACCACTCTTAAATGCTAACATTTGTAAATGCTGCTTGATTTGTTGTTAATTTCATCAAGGTGTGTGTGTGTGTGTGTGTGTGACATGTGTGTCTGTGTGTGTGTATGGTGGTGGGGGGGAAGAATAAAGAGAGTATTTATTCACTTGACTTGAGGAAGTTGTGCCTCAGGCATTTTTGCGAGGGCCTTCCTCTTGTAGAAAACACGCCTGGGAACGTAACAGCCTGTCAGTTAGGTTCAAAGTGTTCCATGTGATGAAGCAGGTGGCTGTAAGCGGACTGCACGCCATGACGCAGATGATAGTTCCTCTTAAGGCCACCACACTGCACTGTGATGGAATCTTTAAGCTCCTCACCACATAGTTAAGTTTTAAGCTCTTCCACAGAAATGACTTTACACTGACCTAAACTATTGTTCCTTTGACATTTCCTGGTGACTGTTTTAGTCTTGAGGTTTTTTGGGATCAATGGAACACGGAAATGATCATGTTTTTATCAGCGGTGAGGTTAAATTATTAATAAAAAAATCAGCTTTATGTTTAGAGGTGAAAGCATAGCTCTGAAAATGTGTGTGCACTATTAGTTTACACCCCCCCCCCCTCCCCAAATAGAAAAACAACAAAAAAAACTCAGAATAAAATTTATAGCCAAATAGGAAGAACAATTAACAGTGGACTCTATGTTTTAGGTTTACTTACGGTTTATGGTATGGATCATGCGACCTGATCAGACTTTCCACCTGCTGCTTTAAAATGAACACCCGTCTCTCATCTTTCTGCAGCATCACTGCTAAACCACAATCCAGTGACGCTGCCATTACTCAATTAAACAGCACACAGTTGGCATATAAAGACAACTTTTGCATCGACTCTCATCCTGTAAACCTGAGAAAACTAGTCAGGCCGGTTCTTTAAAATTTGTCAGCTTACTTTTTAAGTTCATGTTGACAGTCTATCTTATGGGAGATCTGTGTGGCTGTGGGCGAGCTGTCCCCCAAGCTGCTGGCACACACAGAGCATACACTAAGCAAACAGATTCGCATTTGTGCACTTTGATGATGCGGGGATTTAAAAGCTTAGCGCTGGAATTCTCTGTTTGGTGTTGTCTGTTGGTCGGGTTTGCCCACGGTAGACTGTGATTGTGCAAATTAGTATGTGAAGGACATGAGAAAGAGCTAACAAAGGAGGCTGAAAAGAGGTTTCTTTGTCAGAACTAAAAATGTCACCACGACGCTTGTGTTGGATAATCGCAAACCGACCTTATTCATCTCTTAACGTTCATTATGGAAGAAGTGAATTTCTCCAGTTACACATTAAACTTGGCTTAATGAGCCCGCCCTTTCGCTTTTGGACAAACTGAGTGTCGTCGTTGCCACGAACTACCGGAGGGTCAAAGAGGGTCAGAGAAGTTCGAGCCACTTTACAGCTGAGAAAGCATAGCGGGATTGAAAGAAGCAGCAGGCTGCAGTGTTCGCTGTGAATACAGAAGGCACCTGATGAATATCCTCTTTTCTTTCTAACAGGGGATTTTTTTTAAATGAATATTATTATTATTATTGTGCCTTTTAAAAGTTAAATCCAGGTCAGATAAGTTCACATCTAGTGTAGTGATGCACACGTTTGGCAGACCAAATGTACATTTTCGTCTTTTTTTTCTTCTGTCTAACAAAAAACATCAGGCTCATGGTTTTTCTATTCTATTCTATATGAAAACATGTATCCTAACATGTTGAGATTGATTGATTTATGGCAAGTTTGAGTGCAGCGTTTGTAAAATCAACAAGCATGCCCATTTTGCGTGTCCCTTTTCAATGTTTTAGTCCACCAAGAGAATGTGTGTAACCCTGTGTTTGGTAACAGATACTCCCCCCACTGCAGTTAGGATTTATTCTAAAGTTAGTCTTTGAAATTGAGATTTATGTTGTTCTTCCATTGTGCAGGAACTTAAACAACAATCAGAAAAGAAAACACGGTCGTGTGAGAGGTTTTTTAGCAATCCCAACTCAAATCCACGCTCTAAGTCAAGGCTTCTCAGAACGAGCGTGTGCGCCGAGCTCTAAAATCGACATCTCCATGAGCTCTGTTTCTGCAGTCTCTCCCTCTCTCGTCCTCCCCTTCATCCATTCTTCCATTTCACCCCTTATATATGTTGCCATTGCTTTTCGCTGACACACAGCTCGCCTGTGTTAGTTTGCCCCGTTTGTGGTCAATACTTCGGAGGTCGACGTCATACTTCAAAGGCGGTGTTTGCCTCCGCTCTCATTTATGGCTCCCTGTCCCTGACATGTTTGAAAAGTATGTATCTACATGGTTTCAAGGGCTATAAACAGAATCTTGGAGAAAGTCTGTGTTTTTCTTTTTCTTCTTTTTTTTTTTTTTGTAATCTGTTTTGGTGTTCCCAGTGGCCATCTCGAAAATATGCTGTTGTACCTATTATCAAGTCAAGTGATCAAATATGTAGTTGTGTGTTTGAGGTGAACCGATGAGGACGTGTCCTGTGTCATATAAGACGCTACTACTTTAGGATTGGAGAAAACCAGTGCTGAAAATCGAACGTGTTCAATGCAAAGTCTCTCATGAAATTTATGGGCAATTTACACCCCAAGTATTCTTCAAACGCATACCGTAATTACACAAATCATACTAATCGTACTATATGTGAGATTTGGTTAAAAAGTGATTTCTGCAACTGTCGCCATCAGGCACCGAGGAGGTCTGTACAGTGCATATACAAGTCTGGAAGCCATTCACACCAGTATGTTACCTAACAATTGACACAAAAACCCAAACAAATTACTTAAACTCACGTCTTCCAAACCACTGGGGAATGCTGTTGTGAGTTGCCAAATAAGCATCTTCTTGTCTCTCTCTGAACTGTTTTTACATTTTTATTTTTTATATTTCTTATGTTGGATTAAGCTCTCAGGTTTTTCATTTACCTCTAATCCATTAAATAGTGATACTCTCGTGCAGTAGAGCTTTCACTTTACTATGGAATGTGCATCAATCACGGGCTGAATTGAATCCTGTTCTGGAGAGTCTCATGCAAGTGAGTCAATCTGACCATCCTCTGGAGGTTCTAACTGAGTTTGTTTGTGTGTGTGTGTCTGTGTGCGTGTGTGTGTGTGTTCGACAACGCATGCATGCATCCGTGCCGCTGCGTATGAATGCATGTCTGCGTGTGTGGCGGTGTGTTTTTCTTACTCCGGCAGGGCCCTGTCCTCGGTGGTGGCTCTGGGTGCCAACATCATCTGCAACAAGATCCCAGGGCTGGCACCTCGCCAGCGGGCCATCTGCCAGAGCCGCCCGGACGCCATAATTGTTGTGGGTGAAGGGGCCCAGATGGGCATCAATGAGTGTCAATATCAGTTCCGATATGGACGCTGGAACTGTTCGGCCCTGGGAGAAAGAACAGTCTTCGGTCAGGAGCTGCGAGTAGGTTAGTCTGCGTTTTTTCACAAATTGAAGCGGTATAGTGTGTTCCTGTATCCATATCTGTGTGCTCTGTATGGCTATGCATGTGATAAACTTACACAGGCTTTGCTTATGGAGCTGCAAGGAATGTTTGCCACTGATCTCGTCTTTAATGTGCAAATTGAATTAGTGTAAGACTTTGGATTGAAGTTGAATCAAGGTTTTTGTTTGCTAAAGTTAGGTTCCGTGTTATGGTCTCCTACCCTACAGGACTCTGGTGGATAAATCATAATAACCATATTTTATGCAGAAGAGATTAAATAAAACTCTTAGACATCCCAGAATGGTCGAATCCCCCCTAATGTACATACACCAGTTAGAAAAAAAGCTAAAATAGCCAAGATCTTATAATCGGATTTTGATACAGAAAGAGGTATCACATTGGTTTGAATATAACACCAAGGTGAGTGATACACTGTCATAATAAGTCAGAAGAACAAACCATTTGATGCATTGTTGTACAGTACCACGGATTTGTGTAATGGATTTGTGACTCTGCAGTCAACTTGGCAATGAAAATATGATACAAAACATATCTTTGGCTTTGTGTAGCCTCAACGTTGTGCGATGCTGAGCAGATGGTCTGAAGGTCTGAAGAAATTCACAAGAGTGGTGAATTTCTTTCTCTGCCTGCAATCACAACTATTAATTTGGTAACGGCAATGGAGCTGACAACAATAATACCAGTAATTTTCTTATTAAACAAGAAGTTACATAATGCATGGTTTGAGCCATCTTTATTGTCCCAGTTTTATGAAATAGTACCGCGATAGCATCAAAAATGTGGTACCCGGCCCTGACCCTCTGAACCCCATGAAATATGGCTCGTAACAAGCCAAACCCAAGCTGCACACATCACACAGTCAGTTCAAACTCAAACCAGTAATGCTCAGTCTCTTTTGATTCTCTATTGTATAACCATTCATGTTGCTCAACAGGATCTCACATACCGCTGATTCCACCCCATCTTTTGCCGTTCCTCATTCTCAGCTGAAAAAAACGCTATGTTTCTCCAGTGTTCCCTGGAGCCGATTCGCTGATGTAGTTTGTGCAGTGTGGCGTGTTGGTTAGCAGCATGCCTGCCATAGCTGGCTGTGTCCAAAATTGTGGAAAAGCTACCGAAAAGAAGTGCGGCTCTGATGGGGAAAGCGTATGGATGGAAAATGATATGGCGAATGAAGAGACAGCTAATTGTGTTATTGCAGAGAACTCATGTCAAACCGAAATAGATGGACACATCTGTTGTTAATTGGGCTAAATTGGTTGTGTCCATGGCTGGCTGGTTCACTTGAGTGTTCTCATATAGGCAGAAAAAGCCCCAAAAGAGGGCAAACGTTTACATTTTAAAACGCTTTTGCTTGAGGGACTTCTCAAACTTCTGCAAATCTCTTTTGCGCTGCTTTTGTTTTACAGGGACTTTTATATATTTCCTTTCATTTAGATGCTTTGTTGCCATTACGTTGCGGTTGGGCTGCGCATTTAATCCAGTGGCTCTGTTCACAATCACTCCTCTTAAGCAGCAGCTGAATTAGCTCCAGCTCCTTTTAGCAAAAGCATTTCTTTTTCTTTGTTGTAAATGTGGCGCTTTCTTTGGTAATGAAGCTCATGTTGTTTTCCTCAACAACATCCCCTTTTCGCTTTCTTTTGTTCTTGTCTTTTATGGCCTTTTGAAGCACTCTGAGATTTATAAATGGCATTCGGCAGTGGTTCTTTGGACGCATCTCATGTGCATTTGTGTAACTGCTACTAATGTTTTCATGCATTATGCTCCTCACCCAAAGTAAATTTTACTATTAAAACATATATTCATCCCTATAGGGGGTCTTCTCTGCTTTATTACATGTAATATTATATATTTAGCAATGGCGCCATTTGAATTTGGTGCTAACTTGTTTGGTTTCCATAGTAGATCTGCACATATAAATGCTCCGTGTGCCCACACTGAGCACATCACTGTTGGTCGTCCAGTTATAGTCAGAGACCGATGACTGCTGGGCCTGTCATGATTGTTCTATAATGATGGGACTTGGTGGCCTTCTCAATAAAGTATCCCTACAATGACGTCGTCCTCTAGACCAACATGGAACTTGATTTAAGTTAGGGTTCCCAAGGCAGATTTGGGGTTTTTCAATGAATAAATAAAATAACCAGCCAACAGGGGCTTATTTTTCAACTTATTTTCCCTCATTTATGTTAGAAAATAATCCCCACAAAAAAAATCCCCCACCCACCCCATCTTCTATTGTCATGTTTGAACCACACACAAAGTTAATGAGCAGTAAAACAGGCCGAACTGCACAGATTTATGCGAACAGAGTGGCGCATCAAAAGAACACATGACAGTAGAGCTTCAGCTTGCTCGATTGCTTCACATTTGTAAACTGCAAGAGAACATATTATATGGCACATGCGTGTCAGTACAGTCCAATATGTACAAAATCCACTGGAACGAAGGTTCCATGAATCCAAGTCCCCGATCTCCCATTAAAACGCTTCGCTAAATAAACTGAACCAGAGCGGCGACGTGAACACTACTGCAGTTAGACAACATTGGGGTGAAGTTTGAAAGTCAGCTCCCAGCTTAAATAGCAAACAGCTGATTGCCAGATGAGCCACAGGTGCTTGATTGATTCAGGTGTGTCCAGGAGAGGGCGGGGATCCCAGGAGAATCCCGCCCCTGTAAGGCAGGTAAACACACCCACACACAGAGCAGCAGGCACACAAACGGAGAGAAAGAGAGAGAGAAGAAAGGGGAGGGAGAAACCGAGGAGACGCACAGGAGGGCTGGAGGACAATGACATGTGAACCCTATTAGTAATCGTTCAAAATCAGTTCCTGTTGAGAGAAAATGCTGCACATTTCGAGGAGCCGATGGCTCGAAGAAAAGTCTGTGAGGGATGCTAGCGCATCGCAACTAAAGTATGCCTAAATCCTTCACGCACAGAAATATGTATTCGGGGGACAGCAAGGTTGTACTGAATACATTAATTTTTACGTTGCATTTTGAGGAAGATTCGTTGAACACTGCACATTTAGGGTAGCGAAAAAACTGCTAACACAACTGTTACATGAATATTTCAAGGGACACCATGCAGACATCAGGCTTTGAAAGCACTGCACTTTTTGATTTTGGCAATTGATCCTATAAATTGTTTCTGATTCTGGTAACAAATTAGCAATACATGATCTACTCTACTACTACATTGCTAACCTGATGTGCTACAGTAAAAACAAAAAAGTCTCTGCACTCATAAACACGGAGCAATCATTTTGAGCAAAATTCAACTGAAATATATAAAATAAAAAGTTTATTTCTTAAAATAATTATACTTGGTGTAACCTGAACGTATACCAGTCAAGGTAATATCATTTGCCCATGTTCCATTAAATTGAACATTTTACACTCTACTTCCATAAAAACCAACAACAACAACAAAAATACATGGAAAATTTAGATGCAATTAAAGTCAGCATTTGGGACTGGGAAATAGTTGCAATCTGTGTGGAAAACATCTGATCATCTCCCTATTGTAGCACCTGAACCACAACTTGTTGTTGCGAACTTATTTGCCAGTACTTAGTCATGCGATGCTGACTGACCACAAGTGTGTAGCTTGAAGTCTGGCAATACGGTGTTGGCTACTTGAGTTGAGCCTATAAGTTGTGTGCCAAACATTATCACAATAGTACTCAGAGTCATACATAAAGAGCTTGAGAAATTGAATGGTGTTGTACTTTGATGTTGATGTGTCAGCGTTGAGTGGTAATGTATTTTAATCCCAGTTTGGTATCCCTGTCAGTAAATCTCAAATGAATTTCTTTCTTTGTGTACATGTACGCATGAAGCCATGTTAATAGGAGCAATCAGTTGGTACAAGAGGTAGGATAGCTCCTCTCTATTCATACGTTTACTACTGTAAACTAGTTTTTTATCCTAACAGTGCAGCTATTTGATTTTTAATGCACAGAAGACATATACCACGAAAATAGATCGAACCCAACAAAGTGTTTTGATTTCTATGTTGTGGACACAGCTAACACAGAAGCTTTTTAAATACTTTATGATGTGACGATGATACTTCTGAACTATGTAAGCTGTGAATCACATTTAGTGTTATATGTAAGATCATCTCAATAGATACTTGAGAGTCATGTATTTGCATTAGTTTGATATTGCATAGCACCGTTTGCTAGCAATGGTTGGCACTGCTCTTCCAAAGTGCGGAATAGGGTTGACCTTAGACCTCAGAGTGTTAATATAATAATATTTATGTGTTTAAACCTAAATCCAGTGACTGCTGGATACAGGTGCGTCTTGAATAAATGAGATCAGGCACTCTGCTGGATGCGAGCTAAGTGCTCTGTTTTAGCTTAGCAGTGTCCCACTATGTCATCGTAGGAAACCACCGATACCGCAGCTACTGCAAGACTGCCCTGTCACACACACATACACACACACACAGGGGAAAAGCGGGTGACTGTATTTTCTCTCAACACCTGAATTTCAAGCTGCCAGCAGCCTGCATGCAACATTCACGATTGTGATCTTTTCCAGTGACTATTGCCCTTGATTGAAGATGTAACCATGTTTTCTAACCGCGTTCGTATGTATTATGGAATTCTTCAGCATGGCATATGAAATCATGGAATACACCCCTCGCAGAAAATGTTCCGATCCCTGCTTCAAATCTGCAAATTCCAACATCATCATAATCAAATGTAGAGGGAAAAGCTGTTTGCGTTCTGCTCCTATTTAGGTTCCTCATTCAAATCCCTCCAAATTATGAACACTAAACCTCCCACCCACCCACCCCTGTGCTCAGTGATGCAGTCTTAGTTCTGGACCAAATTGAGGAGATGTTGGCAGTTTATCAAGAAGTAAAGATCAACCGACCGCAAGTCTTATGCATCCTCTCTCTGTACTGCCTTCTCTTGGAGGCAGTCTTTCTCTTCTGGAGCTGGTCCAAGATATTACATTTGCTTTCCAAGGGAGCACACATTAATAACTGGGCTATTGTGTATTTTTAGGACTTGAGATATCTTCATTTAGCAGAGATGATTCAAAGATGGTCTACTTGATATTTACAAGTTTTCAAAACTGGCTGCTGCTGCTGGCATCTTCTTTGTTGCTGACACGAGACTCTCCAGTAGATGTACTGAAACAACAAAAAACAAAAAAAGAACCCACATAGCTGTTGCAACCCTACCGCTTAGCATTTCGACTGTTTTGCAAAGAGTGTGAGCGTCCTTATTACGCACTAACTGACAAATTGGAGTACAACGCCGTAAACTCAGCGCAGAGATTTGAAACCAGCAATTTGAGTGTGTCTCTGTTTCCTCTGCAAAAGCAGATTTAGCATTCTTCCCCGTGCCCCGTTAACAGCGTTGGCATGAGCCGGTGCCATCAGCCCTCAGAAATGTGGAATGAATTATCCTGTGCTAACAGAAATGGGTGTTATTGAGTGACTTGTTGCAGTCTATTAAGAACCAATAATAAAATTAGAAACACATCCATCAGCGGCTTAAGAAGAAAAAGAGGGGGTTTCAGGATAAGAAAGGCAAATGTGGTCTGCCCTCCGATCCGAGCTGGCCTGCTTTGTGAATGAATCATTCTATTTTAAACACTCCTGTCAAGACTCGATCCCGTAGCCGTGATTTGTTGATTTCAATTTACTGTGCATAATTAAGTGCCGTGCTACAGATTTCACATAAAAGCTAAATCTTGCTGTTCCGCGCCACATAAATCAACCTTAGCATGCATATTCCGTGTGAACTGGCCTTATTTTTCTGTTGCATCGATGCTGCTCATCAGCCGTGGTCAGTGCAGCTTGTGGTTATCGATCTCCCTATCAAAGCATATTTGAACTTCTTCCCTTGTTTTTAATGACATGTTTTGACTTGGTAAAGCCTCATCCTGTGTGCAATCAGACATTCCTTTGGCTAACTACCTGTAATAGAGATGCCCTTCACTTAAAAAAAAAAAAAAGAACTGCCTATGAATACCTTACAGCTCTGTTCAAATTGCAATGCACTTGAAGTCAGTGATTAGAGCCTGAAAATGGACACCTTTCAACAGCTACACTCAGCATCAAAGGCCAACACTGGCCCCCTTGTCATAAAATGGCCTGCTCTGGTTACTCTTTGTTTGACTTTCCAACCAGTTTGTCACCATCCTGATCCACGCTTTTTCACGTGAAAGAGGTTTCTTGTATTGTGCTGCTAGTGAAATATTGCAAAAGTTCAATCATTCTGCCTTTGGCTCGTTGGACAAGAATGGATGCAGCACTTGTGCAGGTGAGCCGAGGAAACACGACAATTTGGTTGCTTTTTTATTGCAACCAAAAAAAAAAAAAACCCAACCAGACAGAAATAAACCCCAACAAAAAACAACAATTTGAATTTAAGCATAGTTAAGCATACTTAGGTATAACTGTTCACAATTGTTACAGTGAAACAATAAGACCTTTTTAAGAAAAAATGTAAGCGAGTCTTTTTCTTCCGTGAGCTACGTTAAACCCCTCCTGGTTTTGCTTTTGAACTCTGCTCCTTTCATTATTTTTTTTCCTTGTTGTCTCCCTCTTTCTCTCTATCTTTTCTGTCAGGTGCAGAGATGTTGCCCCGAGCTGTGGGTTAAAGGGGGGAAAAAAGAGAGGAAGAGAAAGAAAGAAATGGAAGTAATGTAGAGGTCAGGGAATTAAAGGTGTGCACATGCCATCCTCCTTCTTTCTCTTTCACCCATTTCCTCTCAGAGGATCAAGAGTGCGGTGAAGGCAGTGGTCAATCCACCTGCCAGAACCTACAGGGGCCAGATGCCGGTTTGGCCCTTGCAGGTAGGCCAAACCGGCATCTGGCATCCAGTCACCAGAAAGGATGTTTAAGTCAGCAGGTTCACTGAAAATCATTTGTGTGGAAAGAACTCCCCAGACAGGCACATACTTGATCGGGAGCTGGAGATGGCAGAGCTACGTCTCGGAGGGGAAAGGTCACTGCAGACACCAAGAGCCAGACATAACTTAGGGAGGCTGTTTTTTTTTATCCACAGTGGAGTTGGATAAGTAGGTGCAAGGAGGATGTGGTTGACAAAAGTTTGGGAATTTTGGCTTAGTTTTATATACACCATTCCCGTTTTTATAGAAAACCTGAATTCATGGAGAATGAAGTCTGCCAGAAACAACAGATGAACCATTTTTGGTGTCTTTTCCCATTTTGAACACAATAGTCAGAGAAAAAACAACTGTGTGCGACAGTTTTTTCCACATTGTTGTTCGAGTTAATGATAATATATGTCATTGAGTATATATATGTACATATATGTCATTTTTTAAAATTACTTTGGTGTGATTTGAGAATCCCTGTGGTGTCCTTAAATTTCCTGAAATGTCATAATTAATAATTATTATGCCCACATTTTATTTGTTGTTGTCAAGACTTGAAGTAGCCATTAATTTGTTTTTTCCCTACACGTCTACAATTCATCTGACGCACCTCACTACAAGCTCCTGGCCGAGGACAACAGAATACTTGCAGACTATAAATTCTTTGGTGGAGCTCCTTCCCTTTCTCGGAATCAGCTGACGGTCATTTTGTGGTGAAATCATATCTCCGCAGAATGGAGGCACAGCATCGCCGTCTAACATAAGTGTAATAATGAACAGACGAGAAAATCTGTCGAAAATGACCACGCGGTTCGGTTATTGCTTTGTTTTGCTCATTCTTACAAAGCGAGAGCTAATACGAGCTGAAATATTCACTCTGGCCAGATGAAGAAGTCCAGAAAAGTCCTCTTTAAATCACATGGCGATTGTGTCTCGAGAGCAGACATTCAAGGACAGTATAAACAAAGCAAGGCAAAGGGAATCAGTCAGCATTGTAATTTTAGCCATCCACACTGTCAACCCCACAATTATTTAAAATTCAAAGAAGAAATAATATGGCATAACTGTGTAAACTTACATCTCATGTTTTGAAGGCTGGGAGTAAAGCTTGGCAGAAAAAAACACAAGCTTACTCAGCTGGCAAGAAGGTGTCATGCCCAGGACTAGCTTAACAAAGACAGTCAAAAAGCCATTCTTCAAACTGTTTTTACCTTCTTCTTTTTTTTTTTATCAAGAGTCACAAGTGGATACTTTGACACTGGTGAACTCTCCCGAAATTCCATCAATCATCTCACTGCCACTGAGGATTTTTCCCCTTTGTGGGGATTACTTCTTGTTGGTTCTACGCCCTTCAGGCATACTGCAGCTCAACTACTTAATCATTCACCCAAATCTTGCTATCCCATAGAGATAAAGCAAAATAAATATTGTTATCATTAAAGGTCGGAATATTGAAGCTGATAAAAGATCGGATGCATCACCGGTGCTGATCTGCCAGCAAAACAGCAGATATACTCCCAGGCAGCCAAGCAGTTGGCACCGAGCGGATAACAGCGTGGAAATGACGCGTGCATTGTGTTATGGTGGAACGGTGGTGGATAAAAGGCCTATTTTTCAGCCCGTCATCATGTGGGTTGCGCTAATCCTCTCTGCCTTCCTCCATGTGAGCCCAGAGAAGCTGGAGTGGTCGGACGTGCATGTGTGCACGTCCCGTGCGTAGGATCTTTCACTAACTTTATCAGATAGCAGGAGAGTCCGTTGCTTTGTTGTTCTACAGCGTGTGGGCTGTGGTCATCATCGGCAGTAAAAGGTCATCTCTTACGCTTTTTCTTCCCAGTGTTTTGCCTCACACCCTCTGCCCACGGCATGTGTCTGTATCTAGGGTGTGGCCTGTTGTCCTACGCTACCAAACAGCACTATCATTGCCCGGTCCGCTTTTCTGCTTGTTCATTCATCAGCTCTGTCTCTGTCTCAGAATCTGTGGGTGTGCCAGTTTGCTGGGGTCCCTCACCTTTTCCCTGCCCCATTTCTAATTCGATCTCCCCCGCCCACCCACATCTGTCTGAGATGTTCAGAGATCCGGCCCTTGCGGCCCACCCCTGCACACGCGGTTCCCCGTAGGCTCGCGTTATCGGTGGGATCTGCATCTGTCTGTGTCTGCCAGTGCAGCTAGACGCAGGAGGAAGCAGGATGCAAGAGGATCAACTGTAATCTCACTCTGTGCTTTGTTCCACACAATCCCAGGCCCACCACTGGACATTTACATGTGCCAACAATCACATCGCTACTGGCCCGCTTAGGTAAGAGTTCAGAGAGACAGAAACAACGAGAGGGAGTGAGTCTTAGTGGGTTTTTAAGGCAGAGACACCGGTTTGGAGGGAGAAGATGCTCAGAGACGTGGGGCTTTATTTTGACTGTGTGATGATGAGTATCACCAAATATGAAAATGTCAAGTCTGGAGGTTTCTTTTGTAATGAGAAGGGGAAACATGTCATCAGTGGCATATTTGACTCGTTGATTATAGTGGTGAGGATAATGATATCTTCGTTGATGCGCTGTGGGATCCGCACACATCTCGGTAAATATGTTTCCGCTGAAGATGAAACAAATTCAAGTAAAGATTGAAATTGAGGAAAATCCTCGACATTGTCCTTGCGTGAACTTGATGAATGCTTCGTGGAGCGCGCAGCAGCCTACGTTTGTAGATGTGTGCAGGTGAGGTCCTGATTTGGGCTCATTATTAGGATGAAAGGGTGGGAAGAAGGATTTGTGCTTGTTTTAGCAAGCCTCAGCATTCAGTCAAAAAGCTTTATCTCCACCTCAGGCAGATCAGAGGAGAGAAAGGATGCTTTTGAAACGGTTTTGTGCCAGCACAATTTTCTGTGCCTGGGAGGCAGCTTACTTAAATTCTCAGAATTTAATAGTGCACCGGCAAAGTTAAACACCCTCATAATTGTTTTTAGCTTTACTACTCAAAGCCCTCCTCATTATATGAATCAAACTGGAGGACCTACAGTGAGCGGCCGTGCCAAAGCGTGTCACTTCCTCGGCTCTGTGATGTGAGTTCTCTGAGAATGTGGAGCCTAGTTCTGGTAAAACAATATTATTTTATTGTACAGGAACACGGCTGTGCTAATTCCTCAAGCTGCAAACCTCACGGACCACAACTTTGTCTATAATTTGCTGGGAGCATATGTTCATAGCAACGGTACATAAAGCGGAACGGAAAACAGTAGTAGAGAGCGCAGTAGTCAGTTCAGCGATTGGTACACAAAGCGAGGGGTTTTCCTCCAACTTTCTTCCCCTTCCATGGGGCCCTGGAGACAGGATTCCAACACCAGTATGGCTTTGGTTAGAGCTTATTCTCAGTATTTTTTGGTGTCATAACTTTATTATATGTACGCAGTGACGTAAAATAACTTTGTTATGTAGTATCCATGAACTTGCATGTGCTCACAGTGTTTTAAAAGTGGTCTCATGTTTCCATTTGATTCACCGGAGCTACAGTGTGTGTTTCATGTTCTGATTTTAATGCACGATGCTTTATTTTTGCTTTTGAAATGACGACTTAGGACTTTTGTTTCTGTGCTTTAGCGTTTTGATTCAATTTCTATAGTTTTGCTGCAAGGCAGGGGGAAAAAAGTAAGAGAACTTGAGATGTTGTTTGAAAAAAAAACACCCCACAATGTACATGCTACTTGAGAAGCAGTGCTGTGGAACTTCCATATCTGTTTAAAAAAAAAAAGGTTTGGCATCATGTTTTTCATTGTTTTTATTATTGTTATTGTTATTTTGTATCTTGTGAAAATCCCACCGTATGTGTAAAGACTCCTGGCCACCAGCAGGTGACACTTTTCCCTTTGTTCACTGTGGGCCATTTGTCTGTGACAAGATGTTCTTACAGGTAATGTGTGGATGTGATGTGATGTGAAACTTGAACTTGTGTGTGTCGCTGTGTTGTGGAGATTTTATTTCTTATGCAATCCACTCCCCACCCCCAATCCCACCCCATCCCCTTGTGTCCCCTGTGGGTGTGAGTGCATGTCTGGGATGAGGGGTCTTTAAAAGGCTTTCCCCTTCACTGCTTCAGCAACAGCAGGCTTGGCCTGTGTGGAGAGGCAATTCAGCCACCCTGCTGGAAACCTGCCACTTTCTGTGTGTACTTGTGTGTATGGATGTGTGTGTTTTGCTGTTGTTTGGCACCCCCTCCCCACCCCGTCCCTACCAGGAATCCAGCCTAAACTACTTCTCTCCAGTCCTCTCAGACTACAGCATGTCTTCACCCATCCTCTGGCTCACCTCACCTTTACCGTAACTGAATCATATCTTTGCTGTGGTGTTCTGTAAAGCTTGATGTCTGCATGTTTCGCTACATCTTTCTTAGGCTTTACACCTTCCGTATGTATCGCGTTGTGCAATCGGAATTTGCAGAATCCCACACATGTTTTATGGAGAAGCGCGCTGACGAGGACAGAAGGAATTTGTTTGTGGCTGGCAGGATTAGTAAAGGAAATTAGCTCAGCATCTCCACTAGCTGCTCTGTAAAACATCAGATCAGTCATAATAGTAACGGATGAACGCGAGAACGTTTAGCAAGTAAACTGGTAACGTCTAGGTTGTCAGGCCTTTTCTGGCCTCTCTTGACCTTTTTTTTTTGTATATTTTAACCATTTGACACACAACATGACTGACCTTGGCCTGGTGTTTGGAGAGAAAAGGGCCCTCTACAGCCAATTCTGTATCCAAGTCCCTTCAGTATATCTTTTCGCTTTCCACTCCTGTCAACAACATATCTTTACTATGGCCTGTGAACAGAGAAGAAAGCAAGGCCCGTTGAGGTCAGCGGCAATGTTACTACATCAGCTTGTCTATAGTACACAAGTGCTGCCTGTATAGTATCCACGGTTGTAAATCTTCTATGCTGTGTCATGTGAATTTTGGCTAGCGGTGTGCCTGCCTCCGTCTCTAAACACAGATTGCAGTTTTAGCGGCAAGCCACTACATCCAGAGACTTCTTTTTATGTCCTAGTTTCAGCAGATGGTCAAAAGACACGGCGGGCCATCGCAGCGGGGGCCGCTGTCCAAAGTGGTGTGGTCAGGTAATGCGAAGGCCAAAGCATACTGTGTCAGTATTTCTTGTTTTAGCCCCCAACGCGGGGCTGTAACAAAAGATTTTATGTCTGCATATGAGCTCCCTTACCTGTTCGCAGTGAAACAAGCCTGATCTTCTTGCCTGCTTTCTTGGCTGCTGCAGCAGACACTTGCCACTAAACTCCATTAGACATCTGGTTTAATATTCCCCCATTCTTCTCTCCTGGATGTTTCCAAGTTCATTGAGGTTTTTCTGGTCACTCCAATTTTCCACTGGCAGCTAGCAAGGCTATCCCAGGGTGGTTCCTCCTGGAGTGCTGTCAGGACTCTGGGGCCAGCCTCTTTTGGGGCTTTTTGCTGCTGTTATGGGTGCATTTTCTCCTGCGAAATTTCATCAGATGCACATCTGTTCGGGGGCCTCTTTCTTTCCCCAGAGCACAGGCTCTGGGGAAAAAAGATGTTGCACACACAGGATGCGCATGCTACACCTTTGCATTGCTATATTAATGTAACTGAGCCAGGCAATTCAACGGCAGAATATAATCTTTGGTGTCTAGACTCTGAGCTCATTGCCCACTGTAAATATGATATAGAAATGGAGGGTGTTGAGTAAACTTCCACCCAGAGTCTACAGGTTGGGTTGGTGAAGGGGGTTGACATATCAGGGTAGTGCACTGACATGTCGGAGGGAGAGATGGGAAATTTTGCAAATAGACCACCAAACTGAGATGGGGGTGGGGGGGTGGGTGGAATATAACATGTGGAGAGCGAAGCATGCTAGCGTGCATGACACAGTGTGGCTCGAGTTGCCTGTCTGAACCGGCTCGTTGGCTTCACTCCACTTATTTTGTTCGTAACCTTTCAATCTTTGATTTATGACTCAGTCACTTTCAGGGAAACAGAATGAAAGCATTCTCTATTCTGATTGTCATCATTGCCCCACTAATAGCATAACTCATTGAGTACCACCCTTTCTCTGGAAACTGCCTTTATCCTGTTTTAAACATTACAGCGATGCTCTGTTTGTGCATCTATGTGTAAATGAGCTTTTAACAGTGTATGCGCGCAAGGGTGGAGGGGAGTGGAAGTGTGTCGTGTTATTTTATTATGTGGCCGGTCAGGGAGCGTTTGCATGTGTGCGTATGCATGTGAACAGATCTACATTGCAGCTGTGTGACTCCATTTGTGTATGAGGTGGGGGCAGCAGAATGTCACCGCAAGCTGGTGGGGCACAGCTCCGCTGCTAACCAAAGAAGCAAGTGGTTGTGAGTCAGTGCCCACCGGGCAAACCTGTGGCTATGGTATTAAGTCTACAGCACCAGTGCCAGGGTAGGAAATTAACAGTGGCTTTGGGTGAAAACATCTCTGAGAGTTCAAAAATGCCCCCAAGACCAGAATAGGAGGTGTAAAAAGTCCCTCTAAAAAAGAAGAGGAAATGAAATGGAAAACAGCTGCAAATGGCTGCATATTAGCAGTATATTTAGCAGTACATAAAGCACATTGCTTTTTTAAGTGAAAAAAAAGTTGATAAAAATTTGTAGACATAGTATGCTACCAGAATTTACTCACGAATAAATCAGTTTCTACAGATGATACAATTAATTATTTTGGCCCTTTGAACTCACATTTTCTGCAGCGTGTTTTGGCATCCAGCAGAAAAACAGGAAAGATGTGATTCTTGAGTTTATGTGGTTACCTGTTAGTATCGTAAGACAAACAGTGGGTGCAGTGAGCCCAGGCATGCTTGCAAAAGTATAGGACAAGTTTGATTATTGTATCCATTAGTTTTGGCTTTTTTTGGGGGGGGGGGGGGGGGGGGGGTTTTATTAATTTTTTTTTTGTTTGTGTGTGTTGGGGGGTGTTTTTTTTTTTGGTTTTTTTTAAATTTTTTTTTTTCCT
>VURO01021123.1:39108-52467 GCA_015108175.1 Pelvicachromis taeniatus
CACAAAATCTAATCTTTTCTTTTAAAAAAAAAAAGAAGAAAAGAAAAGAAAAAATCATAGCTACTGCTGTGTTGACAACAGAAGAGCTCTTTACAACATGTTTCATGTGTTTCAGACACTTGGGCTCTGCTACTGTTGTAGTTTAGCTTGTTTGCAGTCCTTTTTCACTCCCTGAACAGTAACAACTGTTTCAATGGTTGTGCAATTTCAAAGACAGTAGCATGAAAACACTGCAGAGATCCTTCCTAAATTCGTTAAACACGAACATTAAAACTGTGCTGGATGTGGATGTGTTAAGTGCTGCACCTATATTTTCTATTTTAATATATGAGAACTAAATGACTCCCCATTTCACTCAGTTTGACGGTTCAATGCTAAAACATCAACCGAAGTTTAACATGCAGTTCATCTTAATTCTTTTTTTTATTTTTATTTTTTAATTATTGATAATTTTTTTCAAATTCAACCAAAGACTAACTTGGAACTGATGATTTGCTTTTGCTTATTCACATTTTGGCGATAGGGGCATTTTACTTCTGGCTAAATAAGCTCTCCTCTGTAACAATAATAAAGGATATTTCCACTTTATTACAACTTGGATCTTACTTGAGGAATCATGATCACATTGTGCTCACTATGGTAACTGCTGAGAGATGATAACATGGTGGCAGAAAATAGACATTTGAGAACAATTATATAAAAAATACAGTTAAAAAAATTTAAGGGCAACCAAAGTATACTACATGGATAAAAGTATTGGGTCACATTTCTTAATCTTTTAATTCAGGTTGTTTTTCGGTCCCATTGCTACATGTGCATAAAGTGTGCACCTACACTTATTACTAACTATTCAGCCTGCCTTTAAAATCATCTGTGAAAGAATGGGTCATCTCAATGAAGCTCAATGAATTCAAGTGTATTACTGTAATGAAATTCCTCAACTGCAAAAAGTCAGTCAGTGAAATTTCTGACAGTTCATGATGAAACCACAGCAACAGACAATGTAAAGCACACTGCAGGGTTGCTGAATGCGGACGCATACAGTGCATGAAAGCAAAAAAATACACTGCGGACTCAATAATTGCTGAGCTCCAAACATCCTCTGGCATTAACATCAGCACAAAAACGGTGCACCGGGAGCTTCACGGCATTGGTTTCGATGGCTGAGCAGCTCCTGTAAGTATAAGGAGGGGGTGGGGGGGTGTTGTTATATCTTATAATGTGTTGTTTCACAGAGTACACAGAAAGCTGCTTGCTTCAGTTTGTTGAAGTTGAATTTTTATTTTTTTGATGACAGATGTGTACAACAGCATGCTCATACCAACCTTTATACAAAAAATGTCACAAATGAAACCGATAGAACGGTGTTGCTGTAAAGTACAAAGAGAATCTCCGTTGTGCCTGAAGGTCTTAGCACATCCAAGCCCCCTTAAGACCATAAATATTTGTTTTCACAACCTGTATTCAGTTTTGGCAGAAGTGATAGCATTTCTTTAACTGATCGCTTTTAGAGATGATGACACATTTAAATTTAGAGTATATCAAGGTTGTTGTTTAGACCTGCTCTCTGTCTTTATGCTAAGCTAAGCTTTTACACCTCTTGGCTCTAGCGCCAGACTTGACGCATAGCTAATGAGTGTAGTATCTGCTTTTCTTCTCTACCACTTTAACCGTTGTGAAAAAAGTGAATCAGGATTATTGCACAAAATTTCGAAATTCTCCTTTAATATATGCAGTATGAAAAAGGCAAAAATCAGTTTTATCCTAGCAGCTTATTTTAACCGCTCTATGCTTTTTTCGTTTGTTTGTCTATATTTAATCTACAACACCATATTCAAATCATGTGACAGTGAAAGAGTGTGTAGGCCAGTTTATCTTCATTTACGTATTAATTAATTAGAATGACTTTTGCACATTTATGATTGAGCATAAAACGATTGCACATAAAGCCTAGTCTTGCATTTTGACATTTAAAATGTAGTATTACCTTTTTTTCAGCCAAGGTGCAACTGAAATGGATGAAACAAAGCAATTATATTCATAAGTGTGCACATTTACTCAATTAAATAGCTTATTATAACATAAACTTTCTAGCATGTATTCTTACACTGCCATGTTTTCATTTCTCCTGAAATAGTGCCTAAAATAACTCCAGCTAGAGCCATTAAAAAAAAAAAAAAGACTTAGACGCAAATACATTTCCTCACATAAAAAGCTGATGCGTCTTTGAGTCAGTGATTAATTGCATTATGAAATATAAAAGAAACCTTACCCCTGAACCCTACACACACATTCTTCACTTTATTGCTCACTGCTTGTTGGTACAAGAGTGTTCCTGCTCGGTGTTCAGTTGCCCGTATCGGCTGTTCCAACAAACATCCAAAGCTATTATTTTCATAAATTTTCTCCGTTCGAAGGAAAACACTCACATTAAATTTGTTCATTGTGTGTGTGTGTGTGTGTGTGTGTGTCCAGGTTTGAAGCCAAACTTTATGTCGAAGTCTGTTATTCAAACATTCCAACCACGCTTAATATAGTAACTGGCAAGTGCATTAGGAAGCGTAAATCATTAAAAATCAAAAATAAATAAATCAAGCACTCTGCTGACTTTGACATTATTTTGTACACAGCACATGTTAGTAATATGCTGTGGTCTGCTGTCTTGATTGTGGCACGCATGGAACAGAAGTCAATTATCTCGCTCCAGTATGAAAAGGAGCTTCTTGTCTGTGTCAAGCTGGGCAGCGATCACAACACAGAAAATGGAGGAAAAACAAAAAAGTCAAATCTGTACAACTAATACTTTCATTCTACACATAATTAGAGTCAGGTTTGTTTGTTTAAGGCATAATTAATTGGAATTATTACCTTATTCTTATTTTCTGTTTCCAAGTGTGGATGATATTACTCTCAAAACCTGATGTGGCTGATAAGAAGAGTCAAACTGAGGATTTTAGCATGCAGAATGAGAGGATAGCTGTCTCAACTGTCAAGCCTACTCATGGACTCTGTGTTGGCAGATTCCCTAAATGGGTAGAGATCCCTCATGCAAATGACCTGATGTGAATAGGAAGTTACTCAGTGTGCCTCTTTGTTTTTGGACACACAAACAAGAGTGTAGTTCTTTTGTGAGGGTGTTTTTGAGATGGATGGGATGGCTTGATGAAAGGAAGTGCATGTGAAGCCGGAAACAGCAAGTGAAAAGGGTGGGCATTTAAGAGAGGGGCTGACTGGGAATGCGTTGGAGAAAGAGTGGGTACACTGTATAAGAAGGAGCAGCTGCCGGTGTGAGTTGGCAACAAATTAGGGCAACGCTAGTAAAAAAAAAAGATATTTTGTGTATTTTATATACAATTAAACCCGATTTTTATTGATATTTATTTTCTATTATTGAATTTAAAGAAAAAGAAAAGAGCAATAAATGTTCAAATCATTGATAACTTTACATAATTCACAAATGACCTTTCCAGACTTTTGTCCGCTTTTGTCTGTTTCTATGTAATGGATATGTGAATGAGAGCCATGCTACTTCCTCAATTAAATAGAGGCTCGCGCTCGTCCTCCTGTATGTGAAAAGCATTGTGGACGGGCGGCAGAGCAGAAGTAAGATGTGTTTTGTTAGTCGTCTGAAGCCCAGGGGACCGGAACCATATAAGCTCCCCACATAATTCCCTGGATTGAGAAAAATAAATCCATTTGTTTCCGACAAACATTTTGTCATTAAAAATATGAGATAGAAAAACAGAGTCTGCTGTGTGTGCCTTCTTCTAACGCTGCTATTGTTTGGGGTGTCAGGATCATTAGTTCATTGGGATATATTCTGCAAGCTAATGCTTCTGGTCCATTTCACTTCTGGGAGCGATGTGCACACTTTTCCAATTCATGGAAAGTGAGTTATGAGGTAAATTAACTGCTGGAATGGATGAACCTTGCCTGTGTTAAGACCAAGCATTTACCTTATGCAAATTTAACACATTATCATGCTGTTCAGAGTTCACTGCATGGCAAAATGTGTCAGGGACATAAGAGGTTTGTGAGCCATGGGAAGCTTTTAATTTAGGTGAAGGAGTCACAAGGCTGCCGGTTTCCGTTCGTGAAAACTGAAGAGAAGAAGGAAGACAGAAACATAAAAAAAATAATAGTCCTATGGGGTCATTTACTTCCTTATCCTTTGGATCTTTCTATCAATTTAAACCAATGAAATGACTCAACACAATGGAATTCTCAAATAGTGTGCTTTTGAGATTTTGGGGTGTCTAAGTAATAAAATTGATCTAAGCCAAAGGTGTACAAACCAGCTTTAAATTGACATATGATAGGATAGTAAAGCTTTTGTTTCTGTTGTTGTGACGTTAGAAGGGTGTTCTCCAGGATACTTTCTCCTTTGGTAATTTGTAACCTTCGTAATGGACATTTAGGTTAACAGCTTGGCCCTTCACAGATACGACATGTGATGATGTGTGAAGAGACAAAAAAGGGTGGCAACAAAAAAAAAGAAAGAAAGAAAATGACCTAAATGAAGGGATGAAATTTAAGATCAGGGAGTGAAACATCTACTGAGCTGATTCTTGAGATTAGCCAGACACCAAGTGAGAAGGATTGTTGTCTTCCAGACACCGCACTTCAATTACAGACTTCTCCTAACTAGAGGCAGGGGATGTTTAACAGCCCCGTGGATGACAGATTATTTTGGGGCATTCCTTTGAACCTTTTTGTTTGTTATTCTGGGATAAAGTCTGGATTTTAGATGAAATCATGAAAGTGCTACTGTGCAGAGGGCATCTCTTGGCAGCCCGTGTGAACAGAACAGAAGAGCCGCCAGTGCCATGATGATGCAGGTTTCAAATTAAATTTTCAACAAAGCAGAGGAGCACAGAATACAGCATTAGGCCGCCCACAGCACAGCCTGCTGTAATTAAGAACACATAGTCTTTCTTTGTCATGTGATCACTTGGAGTGGTGTTTTTCTGTGTTCCTATAACTTTGTTTTGACTGCTTGTCTTTGTGAAAGACCATCATTTGGAGGTTTCTCATCATCTGTTTGATATTAGTGGTGAGGAACACATGGCCATTCAAAGGCAAAACCCTGTGTGACATCATAAACCACAAGGCAAAGTGGGGATCATCAAGACCCCAGACTGAGGACTCTGAACACTACCTGACTGCCTTCATCCATCTTTAGCTATATTGTTAAAAAAAGGGAAAAAAAATGGACCATCACTGGTCTCGGCTTCTGATGTACGTTTGGGTTTTTTTTTTTTGCCGAACTGTCTCTCGTCCCCTCTGCAAAGACAATGGAGAACTTTGTGCGTAACGACTGAAGGAAAAAGAAGAATATGGCCAGATCCCACAGATTTTTTACCTATATATAAAAACAAACCAAAAGGAACATTAAAAATGTCCAGTTAAAGAACTTCAAGTACCTTTAGAGTCACAGATATCAAAATGAGCTATATCCTTATAAGCAGACAAGACAGCCTGGGGAGTAATGACGCCCAATTTGGCATGCACACCTGTTTATATTGGACTGGGGCACTAAGCAGTGCTTGTAAAATATGAGCAAGGTTAATACTTATGTGGTGACGCCCTCGGGCCGCACAGCTACATTAAGGATAGCACCAGCAGTCTGAGATGATGGGATGGGTCTAACCCCAGGCGCTGCTGTATGTGTTCATGCGTGTGCGAAGCTCATTCAGCAGATTTAAAGAACACATTTATTTGTCGGGTACTTTGTGTTTCTGTCTGCATGTATGTGTGTGTGTGTGTGTGTGTGTGAACATCGACACATCTCTATGGGAAGTGGGTTTCTACGTGGACACATTTGGTGAAGGGAGTTCGAGGACAGCCCACACGCGCTTTTGTGCTGCTCAGTGTCCAGTGGTTGGCTAGGCCACGATTTCTCCTTGAGGTTATTTTTCTCCTTATGTTTTGTTTTTCGTGAAGTGAGGTCGGGGTTCTATAAGCAGACTCCACCTAGGGGAAAATCTACAGGCCACTTTAGGGAGATTATCTTAGCACTTCACCCCCCACTCCCCCTCGGTATCTGTGAAGCAAAGCAGAGAGACAAGCGTCCTGAAAGAAGCGAATAATGAATTTCACAACGAAAAGTGTAACTCGGTAATACATTTTCCAGGCCTTAAGCACATGCTATTTCCTAGGACAAAAACTGAGTCATTATTTAGCAATTAATTTTTTTTTTTTATAAACCATGATTTATTTTTTATAAAATGGAATTTGGCATATCCCAGCATGCAAATAATAAACCGAACTGACTGAAATTACAACAAACTAGCTCAGTCCAAACCATAGAAAACCAGAAAGGCTTCAAGTGCTGGACTTCATGATCTGTTCTGATAAAACAACATCAATATGCTATGCAGCGGAAACCACAGAACTTGACACTTCACAGCTGTGATTTGTAATTTTATTTTATTTTATTATAATAATTTTTTAGTTCTTTGTTAACTGACACATCATTGAACGTTATCAGCAACTACACCATAATCCACAGTTAGTTGTGCACCTTGTGCCTACTGTAAACTGTCACAATGCTGCATCTGCAACAAGTTTTTAGCTCTTGTTGCTGCACTAAACAGCAACACTTTTGAGTCAGTTTCAGAGGATTATTCGGGACTAGCCAACCCCACTAGACAGCCAGTGCCAGTGGGATTCAGTGCCAGTGTATCATCCTTCCCTGTCTAGCCTGTGGAAAGAGCAGTGGTGGTGGAGAGGAGGTTCCATGATGTGGGTCACATAGATGGAAAATTCTGCTGAATCCATTGCTTTTCCATGGGGATGGAAGGTCACCGGAACAACACACAAACTGCTCCAGCTCAACATGTAGCTGAGCATGTTGCATGAAACACTGGGCCCTGTTGTTCAAACTAATTATCTCGTGACATTATGACATTTAATGGCTTTCTCAGCTGTGTCAAACCCAGCGAGTAGCGGAGGTTTAAGCATTTCTGTCAGACAACGAGGAGCAGCATGTAGAGAAAGTTTGCTTAACGCAAGTGAACTTGTCCATCTCCTGCTCAGAGAGTTGATGGCTAACTCAGTCTGTCAGCAAAGTGCACCACAGAGAAAGTAACATTAGCAAAACTGGTTGCCCAGCACTTGTATATTTCTATCTCCATCTGTGTCATGGGCTGGAAGTGGGCTAGTGTACATGCCTTTGAATATGTAGGGCATTGGACACCAACTTCATGTGGTTTGGGAGAAGTTAAAGGCTGGTTGGGGCTTTAATCCAGCAACCCTCCTCCCAGTTTTCCCCTCTTTTTCTTGTCTCTGTGGGTCTCAACCCCCACCCCCTCATTCCCACCTCACCCTCACAACTGACTTCCCTTTACCACACAGACCCATAAGCACCCCAGGTCCCAAAGACCGTCATCTCCTCACCACCGCCCCCATCGCTGCATCCACACCAACTGAGCCTTGCCTCAGCCGCGGCCTCCTAATGGCTGATGGATGTGCCGAGGTCAGAGTGATGATCTAGACAAGTCCCCTGGTCCATCATTGAGTCTTTGATCAACATACTTAACCCTTTCTTCCTAAGAAGCCATCCCCCTACCCTCAGTGGATGAGAATGTAGGGAGATTGAGTTACACAGTGCTGGGTAGTGGGCAGGCTGACATCCCTTTGGTAACACATGTCTTTGTTTAAGGCAAGGCTCTGGCACTGACAGTCTTCTTCTAAACCCCCGTGCTTCTATAACGCACCACCAAAGTTACCAGGGAGAAAGTCTAAAAGAGAGTTCATAAGAAAATGGGCAGTTTTTTACTGAGTCAACCACACTGGTAAACCAGTCGACAGCAATTTTGATTTTCTTGGAAAGCAGCTTGAATGAGAAGATTAACAGAAGATTAATAAAACGTTTATTTTGCCCGTCAAATCTTTATTCTAATATTCAAACTAACTTCTATCATTTGGAACGAACCTTTCGAGTTTTTTTTTTTATATATTTAAAAAGGTTTTACGACTGCTGCGGATATCTCTGTTTGTTTGAACGCTGCTCAGTGTATTGGAGAACACGCTTTAAATGTGTTCCATAAGTTGTTTTTTGTGTAGCAGGTGTCAACTTGTTGAGCAGAACCACACAGCCATCAAAACAACAGTGTGTTTTCTTTCTTTTTTTGTGATACCACAAAGCAATTGAATTTAACGAGGCTTCTTAGAAGCCCAGTACAGATTTTGCTTAAAGCCAGAACTTGGTGATTATATGGTCGTTATTTATAGATAATCTGAATGATATTTATTTCCATGCGAGTCTATGTATAATACTTGTTTTCTAATCCGTCTTCTGTGACACTTTAATATGGCTGTGAAGTGCCATATGCGTTATAAATCTAATTAGAGGATAAAGAAATGAGATGGCTCATTGAATTACCATTTCAGATCTTCTGCTTTGAGTTCTGTATACACAACAAATCAAATTTATGTCTGTACATAATAATCCCACACATTTTGTTGAATGCTGCGAAAGATTAGGAAAATATTTATTGGACTTTGAATGCCCTCCTTGATGATTTTAATTAGCCTCTGACCACATACAGACTGAAACTGCAGTTTGAAAGAATAGTTGCTCAGCACGTTCATCTTAGGATCACCTTACCAGATTTCGGATATGTTCTATCAATTAGCAGACTTGGGCAGAAGGCAGAGGAAAAATTAATATGGTTCTAATTTTAAGTGTCATGGTTTCTGCATTTGGACCTGCATATCATCGTTCCAAAGAAAACTTCAACCCTGATATTTTTCTGTTTTATTGAGCTGAATTGCCGTAAAATGTGATCCACAAATACATAAACGCATTAGACCTCATTGGGAAGTGCTATTAGGTTTTGGAGCAGCAGTAAAATCCATTTTAAACTCCTTCCAGTTCTCTGGCCTGCAACCTGCAGTTACACCTCTCATCACTCGGACCATTAAAGAATATGGCCTGCTTTACATGCAGCTGAAGTGATGGGGCACACAGACACCGAACGTGCTCCTATCCTGTCATGTCCAAAATGTCTGCTTGGCCTTCATTGGACTTTTCCCATGCGCACAGGTTGTCGAGCCAGCGGCAGCTGTCAGATGGTGGTTGTTGGCAGGGTGTGGTGCCTGACTAGACCAGACACTTGTGCTGCTGCGCTGAGCCATTAGCAGAAAGTTGACCCCAAAGCCTTCCCTCAGACTACTGGTTGACGTACTGTGGTCGTCGGGGTCCACGATAGCATGGGTGAATCACAGCCGAGAGAATGACCCGAGCTTCCAGTGGTCACGTCAGGATTGGCTAATTCTGACAGAAGATGTCTGTGCTGCTTTTACATGTGTGTTTATCTTTTGGATTTTTTTTATTTTTTTTTATTAATCTTTTATACACAGCCTGAGTAACTTCACAGCTAAACAAACAGTGATTTGTGACCCACAGTAATCCTGTTCTTGAGTCATATCCCTTCTTTTCTCTTTCCTTAAATATAGTACTCAAAGTTCCCTCCGTAAGATCTTCAGATTTGGCAAAAGAGTAGTGAACACATCTTAAACCAGAGTTGGCTTAAGTGGTGACTGTCACTATGGCAACGTCCTCATGTTTTCAGTTTGAAACTGACATCTCAGTAGGTCCTGTTGTGTCCTGATATGTGGGGTTAGAAGCTGTTCTACATGTATGAGGTGACTTATTAGGAAGTTTGTTAATTACAGGGGGTCAATAAGGTATGCAGTAAATCTTGCAGATTAGAGGCTGGATGTAGCAAACTATCTGTCAACTTAAACGCACGGTCATGGGGACGTAACGGGCCCCATGGTGGCAGAATTAGACAACCACAATGCCAAGACATGGCATGGAAGAATTACTTATCAAAGTCATGAAAATGAAGCAGATGAATGCAGGTTTATGAAATACTAAGGGATCAGCCAAATGCAACAAAGGAACCACTGTGCCTCATTCCGTGCTTTCCATGTTGCATTGACATCTTTCCACATATTGTGTGACCTCAAATCGATGGCTTTTTTATTAAAAAGTGCTGACATAGTGGCAGAGGACTCGGGCTCAACACAAGCTTAACTCAAAGATGGTTAAAGTTTACAACTTTAGTTATCTAAATATGGAGGTGTATGTGTGTGTGTGTGTGTGTGTGTGTGTTTGGGGGGGGTTGGGTTGCAGCTATGATTTCACACATCATGGAAATATTTTCAACAATATGGCAGTACAGTAAAAAAAAACATGAACACAATGAATGCATGTGTGTCTGTGTGTATTCGTTGAAGGATGGGAGCAGAGTATGGGTATTTTTTGGGTCTGATTCTATGGCATATGAGGCACAAATTTTTCCTGGCTAGTGAGACCGTGCAGCCCACTCTCATGGCTCTTAGAAATTAATGTATTTCAGTTGGAGTTATGTTTTGAACCAGCACCACACATCCTCTCATGGGACATGAAAGGCAAAGTGGAAGAAAAGCTGACATTTACATTTCTGAATACCTTGAGTTATATGAAATAACTACATTCATATCAAAGTCTCAAAAGGAAAGCCCTGTCACGGGAGCAGATTTCCATCTAAAGTTCCAGTCACACAGACTGGTCGGTAGCCTCCTGACAGCCACCCTTCCCCAGGGAAAAATCTGTACTCAAACTTTAACTGATGAAAATCTCAGTCATATGCAGCACTTGTTGGATATCCCGGGCATTTGGGATTGCCAGTGGGTCGCCGACCGCTCTGTCGGCTTATGTGTTGCTTGTTCTAGGCTATTAGCATTAGGTTTGTTACGAGTTCTTCACAATAGTACTTAACAAAAGCTTCCTTAGATAAATTAAGTACATAGGTAGATATACTGCTAAGGTCCTATTAAAGGTTTTAAAACATATTTGGACTTGAACTACAACTCTGAAATCAATTCATTCTTCCTTGTCTTGCAGGTATATATATTGGTCTGCAATGTGAGTTGTCAATAATCAGTTAATTTTCTTCTCTGTGAGTGTTGTTAATAATTATTCACAGACATTTAAGGTTAGTGACTTGCTCCATGCCAAGCATTTTCATGACTACCAGCTTGAATATGTCAAAGGTTAGTGGCAAGCTGGAGGGACAAGACAGTCAGACTGACGTCTTGCTGCTAACCTAACAACTCCTAAGATAAGATGGGAGTAGACCATATTAAAACAAAGGAAAAATCCATTAAAAAAAAGTACACAAACATATGAGTTGGTGTTGTCTTGGTGACTACATATTGATGAATCCAGCAACTCAATTATAGTGCCAACACAGTTAGTGATTACAGATTAAACTGAACTTGCAGTGAGCTTGTACATCAAACACTGTGATAGCAGGTATTATAAATGTTTATTGTTTATTAAAGCAAAGGTTTTGTACAATGAACATCTAATATCTGTTCAAGCTATTGCTGTATTTAAAGACATTAAAGACCTTTATCGTTAAGTAGAGAGTTATTACGAAAATGAATTATTCTAAAGTGTCACTTGAGCTGTTTTATATGCACAAATGTATACATAATACAAACACAGAATATGAGCATAAAGTAACACAAAGTAATAAAGATATCTGTGTGACATCGAGCAAGTTATATTATAGATGATTAAAGAAGTGATCGTTCTGGATGAGAGCAGAAAAAGGCTGAGTGAGTGAGAGTAGGGCAGAAGGAGGCCGGTCTAAAGGGTTGGCACATTTATAAGCAGTAACCGTGAGAGACTCCTTTCTGCCCTATGGTTGGCTCTTTCACAGGTTCCTCCTCCCCAGCACTGAAAAGGACCCCACATGAGTCCCCGCTGCACTGTCAGTCTACTTTCTTTTTCTATGAGTCCCCAACAGCTGTTATAGGGTGGCGCTGGGTCTTATTTGGATTCATTGACAGCCCCCTGCCTGAAGAGCTTGGTTTTGTCAGGGCTGTTGTGGTAGCTTGCTCACTCTTTGGTTTAAAATATGTTGCATGTCAGTTATTTGATGGTTTGGCTGTTGACAAGTGTTGGTTAAACTCATTTGGCTGCTCAGAGAAAAAAAAAAAAAAAGGCCTCCAATAAGACTGAACACTTGAATACATTTTTCAAATGTGACATATTTTTTCAGCTCTGCTGTTTCAACATTGCATGAATGGTTTCCTTTAACCATAATATAATGTTGCTGGCACGAAATGTTCGAAAGAAATATTTCCTAATTATGACTGGGGAACATAATCTGTGATCAGATATCAAATGAAACCAACGTGGCATGTTTTCGTGTGGAGAGCAAAACTCCACTCTACAATTTTGGCGAAGCAATGAGATGTCTGAGATGCTCACTGACACTTTGCCCTGACTCAAAAAGACTAGGAATCATCTGCCACAGCAGCTCCAACATTTTCCCGAGCTTTCGATAAACAGGTGCACCACCGCGAATCTCGTGGAAAGAGTTTAGAACTAACCCTCGATCACTCCCAACCCACATAAAGACCTTGTGGATTGCACAGGAGGACAGTGGTAGATATATCACGTGGAAAAGTGATACGGCATACTACTACGGTTCTGTGCCAAAGGAGCTAGGAGAGCCATGTGTGGTCAGAGTGGTGAGGGGAGGCCTCACAGTGTTGGCAGGCACGTGTGTTATACTGCACCAGATGCTGGTTTATGATCATCTGTGTTAGGCAATTGCAGAGTTGAGTGTCTACCTGCCTGCATTTTAACCATCCTGAAACTTTGTGTATCATTGTGTAGTGTGTAACAGTGATGCTTTGGTATGTTTTGATATCAGTGCAACTTTGATGGGTTTAAATTTATAATAAAAATATATCACAAGTTGAATCCATCCTCACAAAGAAAAACACTTATTAGCTAATTAACTCCTTTTGGACTGAATAAATATCACTAATGTCTTAGCTGGACTATTCATTTGAAGATTTTCCAGTTGCCATGTATTTTATATTTGGACATTCCTAAGGAATGCTTTTAGTGGTTGATACATAATTAGTTGCTGTGTGAACCTTTTTTTATAGACATTGTGGACCCCTTTCCACAGAAAAAATATATAATAAATAAAATAAATATTCAAAGAAGCATTAATCTATCATTTGAACACCCAAACTCAATTGTTGGGGCGTTCAATTATACAGTGTTATTGACTAGTTACCGTATTTTTCGCCGTATAAGACGCACTTTTTCTTCCTCAAATCTGGGGGGGAAAAGTTGGTGCGTCTTATACGAAAAATACACATTTTGCCTGCATTAAAACTGCTCCTAACTTTGTGTGGCGCTTGCTCGCAGTCCTCTGTGTGCTGCAGGCTGTGCCTCCTCATGTCTCCCAGGTCAGTGTGGGCACAATTTCGCTGCTTCTGTGCATATCTCCCGGGCACTGTATCAATCTATGCTGCCCTGAAATGTCCGCACGTCTA
>VURO01021124.1:0-12889 GCA_015108175.1 Pelvicachromis taeniatus
TTAACAGAGGAACCAATGATTTTCCAGAACATAATATCTTACTTTTGCAGTGTTCAACAACAATAATAATAATAATAATAATAATAATAATAATAATAATAATAATAATAAAACGAAGAAGAATCATTGACTCACCATGCCCTTTAAAAACCATTATTTTCATATTTTACATCCTCAGCTAATTTTGTTTTTCCAGTCACTCTCTTGTCATCCATTAGCTTGTTTTTGTTTTTCTTAAGTCCAAATAACAATGAAAAGTTATTATTTTACCAAAAACACACCTTGTAATCTTCTGGATTCAGAATCTAAACTGAAAATGTCATTTACATAGACACATGGGCAAATTACAAAGCTGAAATGAGAGAAAGATAAACGCAAGAACATCATGACCAGAGGTAAATTTAAGCATGAAAGGCCAAGAAATATTTAAAATCTGTTGTTCGGTGAAGATACCACGTAAAAACATGCATTTATAACTATGCGTGTGTTTCCGTCTGTGTGTGGTAGCAGCATGCTATTGCTCCTGGCAGCAGGTCTGTACACTTGCCTGTCATGACCAATCTGTGTCAAAAAGACCACAGCTCCCACACACACACACACACACACACACACACACACACACACACACACACACACACACACACACACACACACACACACACACACACACACACACACACACACACACACACGCTATTTCTTTGCTCTCTCTAGTAAGATGAGGGTCAGCTATGCAGTCACCCATACCTGTTATTCTGTTTGCTTTCAAATACAAAGAGCAGAAGACATCAACAAGCTGCAGTAAAATTGTATACAGCATGTCCTTCACTATGTTCGGACATTTCAACCTCAGGAAGCAGTCAATACTCAGTGGTCCTGAACATAATTCGGACATATTTGTGACTATGTATCAAGTTTGTTTGTGCTTCGAATGTGCACTCCATGTAAAACAGAGTAACACTGATCGTTTCAAGCTAGACGTTTAAAATATTGTATGGTGCACTCAGAAATTAGAAAGTAGTCACAAATGCAATATCGTGACACATTAACACTCACACACACACACACGCACACACTGGAGCAGGGAAGAGTACAGAAATTTAAAGGCAAAATCCATATCTTTAAAAGAACTTTGCAGTCGCAGCATTTTGAAAGCTGCACATTAGAGCAAAATGAAGATCTCGGCAATAATTCATTATCTTTTGTCAGCACAACCACAGATAGTGACTTAGACTGATGATAAAATCATTCTACACGTTTCTGCCCAAGTTATCCATTAGTGCAACAAGTGCTGTGCAGTTTAGGAAATGTTTCATTGTATTTTGGCAGCAGTCATGTGGCTATTCAGAGTAAACAGTTTAAAGTGAAGTGTGACGTGTAAGGTTTAAGGGTGGTGGGGGTGGGCGTTGGGGGGACATGTCTGGGCTTTGTACACTGACAAAACAGCATGTCACTTTTGCCTCTAGGAAGTATTTCTTATTGATTTAGAGATCCATTAGCATCATGTAGATTTAACTTTCAGATTGCTTGTCAGGAGACATACAAGCTAGCCTTTATGGGACACTAAATGGCTAACATGAAGAGGCTGACCATTAACAAGTTGTCATAAATTGTCATATTTATGGCATAAAATTTAGTAAAGTTTTAATTCATAATTTTTACAGTAAGTTCAACAGGATCAACGCTTTCTGATTTGTTAAAAGACTGTTTTTAAGTCTCTAACTTAAAATTTTGACTGAGTGGAGAGGAAAACAAAATCCCCACTTAGTGTGGTGATAGAAAAAGAGAGTTACTGATGTTCTCCTATGTTCCTCAGGAAGAAGGTTGTAAAATGATCAACTTCACACAAATCCCACGTCCTATACACCAGAAAAGTAATAGAAAAATGACTTATAGGAGCTCTTAGTGTTGCTGTGTGAGTTTGTGTTTACGTCTTATTTTCTTATATCCTAGTTTTTAATCAAAGGCATGTGGTGGAGCGCTTATATAACATCGTGGAGGTAGCTACAGTAAGTTTCAAATATGCCCAATGTGTGTGTGTGTGTGTGTGTGTGTGTGTGTGTGTGTGTGTGTGTGTGTGTGTGTGTGTGTGTGTGTGTGTGTGTGTGTGTGTGTGTGTGTGTGTGCGCGCGCCAGGTGATTATGACAACTGCTTTAGTTACCGAGAGCTAAACAGGCTTTATCCACTTCCTGCTCCTTTCATGCACTCCCTCTCTATTCTTCTACCTTTTTAATCTCTTCCTTCCTCTGTCTCTTTCTCTTCCTCCTCCTCACTGTCAGCATATTTCCCTTGCTGTATAGGCATACTGAATTGATAATATTTGTTGAGCTTAAAGAGGGATTTTGTAGCTGCTCAAGCAGCCGTGCAACTGCTCCATACTCTGATGGAGTAAGTAAATGAATGTGGTTGCTACAGACTGCTGTAGCCAAAATAACTATAACACAATTTGTTACATTTTGTGAAGAAAAAAAAAAAATCAGTGCATATTTCAGAACAAAAAAAAAGATCCAGACTTAATCTCTTTGAATTAATCAGAGTTATGCTCTGCAGCCAGTAAGATTATACCAATAACAATGAGCAGAAGGTTAAAATCTGATGGACATAAAGTTACAAAAGCCGATTATCTGTTAGTGGTATAGAGAATTTATGTTTTATATCTGTATCAAGCTCAAATTTCACAAATTAGTTATAGCTCAGTAATTAAAAATGATACATTATTGTAATCCCCTCACATAGCTATTGAAGTATTTCAATTGGCAATAAGCACAGTAGTCTGTAAATGTGCTTTCAGCTGATTTACAGTAACTGAGTGTGTACCCAAATGTGGGTACGTCAAAACACTAACA
The DNA here is from genome assembly GCA_015108175.1 of Pelvicachromis taeniatus. Lineage (NCBI taxonomy): Eukaryota > Metazoa > Chordata > Actinopteri > Cichliformes > Cichlidae > Pelvicachromis > Pelvicachromis taeniatus. The sequence continues at coordinate 2,848 of VURO01021124.1, forward strand.
AGGTTAAAGCCATCCAACCGTTTTCCACAGTTAGTTTTGTGCATTTCCTCTGATTATATTTTCTGCAGGGCTAATAAACAAAAGGCTAAAGGACATCATATCAGCATCTCTTTCAACATTGCTCATGGATTGTTTTACTGTAAATGATGGTCTAAGATGTGAAAAGTATTCCTTTGTAGTTTGCAATATTAGGTGTTTGTTTTTGTCGTTTTTGCTCATATTTAGTTGTGTTTCATGTTTGTTTTTTGTTTTTTTAAATGAATGCTGTCTCTTTGTTATCAAACTGGTGATTATTTTTGTCTCAGGTTTCTTGTGTTGTGTATATTTGCAGGTTTTTTTCTTTCCAATTGGAATGCGCTTTCCGAGCCACCTCTCTGCTGAACGTGTCTCACTGACAAAAATAAAACTAATCAAGATTGTTTGAACTTCCCCAGTGTTTTTTTTTTTTTTTTTTACTAACAGTGGTTTTCAGCAGCATCAGAAATTTAAACTAGTCACAAACTTGTCGTGCACATATACTGTCTTTGTGTATTTCATGTAAGATAATGACATGAGAAAGTGCAGATCCGTTAACAGCATAGCCACTGTCTTTGTAGCTAAATTTTAAACCACTTACCCAGTGCCAGAAATGTTGAGAAATAAACCCTACCGCATGTCTCGTGACTGGCTAAGTATAGTGTTTCACGTGCATTTGATGGGTTTTACATCAAATGTAAAAAAGAATAAGTCATTGTTATTTTTCACATCTCTCCATATCGTCACTACTTTTTTTGTTATTGCAGCATGCTCCTCCTGCAGCACGTTCAGGATGCCTTTTTCTTAAGGATAATCTTTTTCTGGTTCTTATCCGGTACCTTGTGTATCTGCCTTTTCTGAGTACCAATCCCATACCAGTGTTAAATTAATAATCTGCATGACTCAGTGAGAGAAAGAGACTGTCATTAATTATTTTATGTATAAGAGAACATCAGGTTTCAAAGTGAGTTATTAACCTGCTAGGAAATATGCTTTACTTTCTGTTATCTGTGTCTAATATGTGCATTTTGTTGTCGAGGCAGACATCATTTTATGATTGTTCATTTCTAATGTTCTGTTTTTTGTAAAGAAAAGAACTAGACATTTGAATTCCTCCCCCTGAAACTGGAACGAATACCTCCATCTCAGAAAATTCATTTTTACTGTCCACTATTTTCACCCTGAGCCCAGGATGCCTCTTGCAAAGCTGAATTCAACTCAGCAAGCTATATCAGATGACAATCCCTCCCTTGTTAGTTACCTGCTGCTGTCAGGCTCAAGGGTCCAAACCGTAAGCTGCAAAAATGTATTGACTGGTGTCAAACGGCGCAGACAGGAATAAAATTAGAATCACTTGACTATATGCCCTCATATCTCATCACGTTATGACAGACACAAGATAGATTAAAGTAGCTATGGCTGCAGTAAATCCATTTATTCACATTCCACAGCCAGCTGCATGTCATTGGGGTCAGAACTCTATGCAATGACCATGACACAATGAACACAGAAATTAATGGAAACCGAAAAGCTCTTTTGTACGTGCATCTGAATTGGTTGTGTCTGGAGGAGGCAGAGAATGTGGAGAAGAACATATAAAGGGGACAATGGTCGTATATGATTTCATACCGTGGCTGAATCAAATATGTGCTTGCTAGCGAGTAAGAGAGCAGCAAGCACAATGCAATCGCGGGAAGGAACTGTGAAGCCTTTGTCTAGCAAAGCATTCTGTCCTTTTTACCCAGATGACCAGTGTCATATCGTGGATCAATTTAACTCATGCATCAAGCCTTTGTAGCATTTAAATGCAAACGTCACAGAAACCCAACCACACCAGGCTGCTCGGCGCTATAAATTTTGCTCACAACCATAATTTATTGTGCAGCACACTGAATTAGTCTGCCATTCCTTTGAAATAAACCATCTATTTCCTGGCTTTTTTTATGTCATGTCAGCTTTACATTCACATTAAATTTCCAGTGTTTGCAAACAAAACGCCCACAACTCAAAATCCCAGACATTATCCTAATGAGAGGGCAAAGGATGGGAATCTTTCAATTTTATCTAAATATATGACGTAATTATGTGACTGCCAATGCTAATCAGCAGACTGGAACATGATGGATTTCATTTGGTCATATTAGCCACTATCCCCCCCACCCTCATTTTGAAATGTGTTGCGCCCATCAAATTTAAGCTTACCTTATATTTTCATGAAATTGTAAATTGCCTCAGTTTAAACATTTGATATGTTTTGTATGCTCTGCTGTGAATAAAATGCAGGTTTCTGAGATTTATTAACAATTGCGTTCTGCTTTTATTTACATTTTTCGCAGCGTCCCAGCTTTTCTGGAACTGCAGTTGTAGATTAAACTTAATAAATGGGAACAAATTTTGTCTTTTTTGTGACAAACTGCTGGTAACAAAATGGCCAAAGATACAATTTCAAATTGATTCTTTCCTCAATCATCTGTTAGCTGTTGACATAACATTGGTTTATCCTTTGAGAAAGGCGTCTTTCTGTTCTTGAATGATTCTTATGTAAGTGTTAAGTGGCTTAAGAAACAAACGGACAGATACAAGGACTGGAATGAAAATGGGTGAATAGCAGCCATTCTCCAAAGACCTTCAGAAAATATTACGAACTATTGCTAAGACTGCAAGAAAATCAGTCTCTTTGGAAGCAAAATATAAAGAAATCAGGGGTGGCTCAAGACTTTTGCATAGCAGTGTAAGTACTGACAGCATCATCTGTCAGTTGACAGATCATTTACTTTAATAGTGATTGCAGTGTTTGATACAATAATGCACCAGAAATGAGTCAGCAAGAGAACAGGTCACACACTCATGAAAACTCTGTCTCCATCTCCTCAGATCCTTTTAACATTCATACTTTAACTATGTCTGCTATCTAGTCTTAGTGTTAGCCTTTATGCAGAGCACTGTCAATGTTGAATCAGCGACCCCCTGTAATAACGTTAATTTTAAACGGCCAGATCAAACCATGCAGAAATGCATGGTTCCCACAGGATGAATCCTAATTACTTTTCTAATCGCCTCATGATTATTTTATTGTCACCATGTGGAATATCTTAACAGCAGAGCTGCCCAAAGAGCCCCATTCAGGATAAATTTCAACACATTCGGTGATCCTTCTTACTTGGCACAGTCAACACTGGTTTATGACCCAAACCACAATACAGTCAAACTAATTACATTTCTACTGACCTCAGCGGTCCTGTGCGAGCATCATTATTAGCATGCTAACTCTCAGGCACTGCGCTAATTAAGCACAAGAGCAATGCTAACTAATCTTTTTGTGTTTTACTATACCCTTCCATTATTTTTCCAGCAGTCAGAACGCACACACACTATACACATGTTCATTTTGGTTCTACGGCACAGCTGTTTAGGTCATTTATTCTTAAGTCAAGGCTGGGAGCGACTGCCTGTTCCCCTAATTTGCTGCCATGCTGAATATCCACTACCCTCGTTTAGACAATCTGACAGAGAAACCAGACTAGAAAGGAGCAGACACGCAAGCAGGAAAAGACAGAGGAGCAAGACAGAAGAGACCAGGAGAGTACAAGATGAGAGGAGACTCAGGAGGCATTTGCCCGACAGGAATCCTGACTCTTCCAGTCCCCGTCTTTCAGACACACAGACACAGAAACAGGAAGAGCAAAACAGGGAAAATGATTTACTTGCACTGCCAACTGTGAATGATGCCAAAATGATAATCATGCCCGAATCCCTGCAATGATGCCAAAATCCATTGCCATTTCCCATTTTAGGCGATTGGCCAATACAATAAGTACATAATAGCATTTCAGTGTTTCCCCAAGATATATTTTTTGGCAGTGTGATAAGCCTCCTGAAACAGCATTTAGATGTGATACTAAAACTCTCCATTGAAACCAATAATAATGAAATTCTGTGACAGCAAACCACGTGGTGATAAAGTTCTCCTGTTAAATCAACAACTCTCTGCCAAGGATTAAACCCAGAGCAGCGAGGGCTCTAATCTGTGATGTTATCGAGGGACAGATGCTGGAGCTCCCTTCCTGATAATGAGTTACAGACTGGCTCACTCTTGTTTACAGTTTTTCACAGTCACTTAAAGCCTCCCAAGACTATATGACATTACATATATACCTGAGGAAATAAAAGCTTCATGGATGATGATCATGCCAAAGTGACGCTGATCATAATAATGGAGGCTCCAGAAATTGATAGCACTGCATGATTTGGGTGTATTTTAAATTGAATGACTGTTAGATTATTCTACCTCTTTATAGTCATTTTAATTGCTTTGCTGTATTTTAGAATTTTTTTTGTTGCATTTAGCAACATGTGATAGTACAGTGTAAATGATAGATATAAAAGGAATGTGTTTTTCATTTTTTTTAAATTGCTGTCCAATTTGTTAGCGGCTGTGTGAAGGAAGTGATGATAGACAGAATGATAATTCCTGACACACATTAGCCTCACTCGAAGGAAAAAAGAAATCCTGAAATCTTCACCCTAGTCATTATATTCCTTCCTATCCACACACAATCAAACCCAATTTGTGATATTGGGTCATTGAGATTGTATATTTCTGCATTATGATCATAACTGAGCAGAATCAAGTCCAATTAAAATGAAAGTTTACATTTAAAATGTACATTTTAAAAACACATCCAGAGAAATACAAGAATTAGAGCAGGCAGCAGCTAAAGGTTTTTGATTATTGCTATAAACCTGTAACCGTTAAATATGACAGTTTTAAGAGACACAACAATAAAACTATGAAATAGTATGCAGCTTTATCAGAGACTACAAATCGCCATGACATGGTTGGGCTGGGAGTATTTACAGTATGACCTTTGCAGGCTGGCTACTATGGAGAAAACAGGTTTACTTACTGACATGCATGACCTCTCTTACTTGTCATCACTGTTAACAGTATTGGTCCTGTTCAAAAGTGGGGCAAACCGAACAGAACTGCACGGTGCTCTGAGCACGTACTAGATATCAGGCATGTAAGGGACTAAAGAACCATCATTTTCTGAATTTATTAATACAAAATTGAGAATATACTTTACAGATGGCGATGTTCTCTTTGTAATTGTCCTCTTGCAGTGATATATTGGGGAAATATGAGTACCAATACTGAACAATAATAAGCTATTCTAAGGGCCTATCAGCAAATGAGGTGTTTGATGGTTACCCTGATGTTTTTCTTTTGTGTCACATCAATTTTGCTCTGAAAGATAATTTTTTTATATATATATAATGAAGATTTTCCTTGTCGAAATGGCAAAAAACAAAACAAACCCTAATATCCAAAAACAACTGGCAGTGGAACTGATGTTTCAAACACTGCAAAAATATATGCCAGAAACCAAACAATGCATCTTTAACTAAATACTGAATGAGTTTAATAAGTTTAATGAGTCTAAACAAAAATAGTGAACATGGAAATGAAATTTGAAACCTGTTGTTGACGGTGATGAAAATGCGCATACTTAAGACATGAAGAAAAAGAAAGAGTTGGTATGAAGATTGTAAAAGGGAAATGAGTGATGGCGTCAAGAGATAAAGTTTTTTAGAAGTAGCTTCTGTGCCACCTACTTCAGCTGAGTTACTTTAATAAAGTTCATGTGAATCTCTCCCTTCGCCTTTTAAATTTCACACCTTTGTCTTGCAATGCGATTGTTGACGGCTTGCATATTAATAACAATGATTTCATAAAAATGAGGTCAAGCAACACGTTTTCTAAGCAAAAGAGATCACGATAAATTACCATCTTCTGAAATGCGAGGCAGTTTATCTATGGTAAAAGCCAGAAGTAATGCAGATCCGGTGAAATGCAATAAAAACATACAGCACACGGGTGTGTGGAGCCATTTGTGCATTAGAGACAGAGTGCATAACTCACGCATGTGGGAAGTGAGTGGAAATGTGAGCTTTGTTACAGACCATCTCCTTTTCTCTTCCACTCTGTTCCAACAGACAGAAACTAATTTTAAGTTATCAGATCAGTTTAATAAAACAACCATGTCAACCACCTGTCTCCCAAACTCCACACATGTTCAGCAGGGTCTAAAATAGTCATGGAAAATAACTGTTGGAATGTTAAATTAACACAAAATAGTACAAAAGACACCTGAAAGCGCCATTAGGATAGAACAAAGCACAGAAAAAACGCAATCCCATGATTCCCGAGGTTAAATGATCTGCAGTTTCTGTTGAAATGTCACCACTGTTTTCATAAAGGAAAACAATATATAGTTTATATGTCTAAATGGTTTTCTCTCTCCCTCTCCAACGGTGTAAGAAAAACTGTCAAGCTGTATTTGTGGCAGTGGGGAAGACAAAATTGCCATAAATATACCAAGGGTGGCAACAAAGGTGTCATATTTCAAATTATACTGATAACAGCTTCTTATTAATTAATCAAAACAGTTGGATAGTACATTGCATATTTTTAATCCCATATCACAACATTGCTTTTAAGCCAATAGCAGGCTTTATTAGAGAACATCAGGTTTTTAAATTCCCACAGTATTTAGTAGCTTGAGGTGGTCCTATCAGAAAGTAATTGTCTTCATGTCACTGATTTGTGTTTTAGCCGGTGGATAAAAGCCCGACTCCTTGGTAATAATTAGCTCCCTTGTGTTCAGTTGATTGAGTGTGACCTCCTTGCAGGTATCTTTCTGAAAACAACTGACTAGCATAAATTTGTGAAACTGATGGGGTTTCTGAGGTTCCTTGCGCAGGATTGTGGATTATTAAAAAATATTCATTTACAGTTAAGACAATGAAAGGATGAAAGGATTATGTTACTTGCTGTATACAACTATGCATTCTACTGATCTAAGCATCTGAGGGCAAAATTAAACATACTGATCATCCACATATGCTAGATAGACCATGGAAAGAAACACTAATGATAGCTCAAGACTGTTAAGTGTGAAGCCTAGACTTAAGAGTAATATGTATTTTTGTTCTACAAATGATAATCTAGACAGATGATATCATAATTGCACGCTCCTTAACTTAATGCGCCCATAAGCTAGTTGCATTCAAGCATGAACGAGGATCACCATAATGATGAAGCTCGGGCACATTAGCGGCCCATTGTGATGGCAATACAATTAACTCGACTCAGCCTAAAATTTGTATATTACCTATGCAGCAGCATCAAGCACCACAGGAACACAGAGTGCAAATGACAAACACTGGAAATGACTCAACGTACAACACATCACGAAGGCTAGTAACATAAAGTTGAAAGAGCAGATGAAAGCAGATACGTGGAGACTGATGTAATCTGCAAACTCAACTAAGTGTAGCTTTGCAAGTGGAGAAAAACAAAGTGGGCAGTCACCTCTGACCCGTCTCAGGCATTTCACTTATTTCTGAAGCATGCCTCGTTGCTTATCAAGCGCTAGCATTCAAAGTTACAACAGGGAAATTAATCTGAACTTGAAAGCCGTGAACGTGATTTTGAACTTCCATTTGATGATTCCAAGCATGATTTTAATGATGTTAGCGACAGGCTACCATTTACCTCAGGTGAAACGGGCCAAATGATGTAGAAGTTTTCACTCATTGCTATTATCCAGTGAAAAGTAGCACTGAAGTGGGACTGGAGTTGCACACCTGGCTAACGTTAGCCTATGACGTTAGATTTCCTGTGAGGCTAAACTTCAGGGCTGAGAGATTTGATAAGGTGTGTGGGGATATCATAGTATTGATACCAATATTGGTGTCAGATTGATAGTAGCTCAACAGCATCAATATCTATATGAAAAAAGTCTGAATCGTCTCGTGTTGACTGTCAGATCCAATTTATTTGTAGCTTATAGCACATTTAAACAGAAGTTGACCCAGTTTGCTGTAGAGATGGGTACATTTATATTCCAGCCCTCCTGGTTTACATAAAACGCGGAAAGGTGCATTTTCTCGTGTGAAATAATTATTGTGGAATCCAAAATCACGGTGATTTGGTGGTAATTAAAAATGTGTTACTCTCCACAGTATAAATTGCCTTTATAGATTAAAAGGTAACAGCCTTGGTGCTGGTATTTACTTTGCCTGTAAAATTTGCAGTATTACACATCACTGTTCTTAGAGGAGCTGGCAGCTTTAGATTTCTTCTAGGTAGAGTGATTACCTAGAAGCTTGTACATGCGCAGTCAGATTATGTCTTTGTTTCTTGTTTAAATGAGCAACAACATTTTAAATAATAATAATAATATTAATTATTTATTCTTCACTTGAGTCAAATCAAAGTAAAATTTGTACTTTTTATCTTAAGATCAACTGTCAGTAAATCCAAACAGCAGTTGTTAGAATCACAGCTTTGAAAGCTGAAAATGAAAATAACCCATGCGTCAACCTGGCAATCATACAAGCTCACATGTATGACAACATGGCTGGTGAACTAAGCTCTTTCATTTCAATTGTAAAATATCTAAAGTTCTACATACTACATGCTGATTTATTAATTAATATTCAGTTAATGCTATTAGTCACAGGAAGAGGAGAGCTGAGTCTTACTTACTGAGATAAAACAGTTAAAAACAGTCAGACAAATCATAAGGCTTTTGCCCATGTGGCAATCGCTGCTTGAAAACTGGGAGTTTCTTCAGTAGTAAGTAAGTAGCCCTGTAAATTAGAGTGGAAGTTCAGGTTAATGATGGTTCACAGGTATTTGTAGGTGGCAAATAGAGCATCTATAAATGACTAAAAGTTAATACAGAATTTGAATTTTTGCCAATTTTAGAAGTGTGGGAAGCTTGACAGTTCCCCAACACCCCTCCTACAGTCTTCTACATAAAACCGCTGTAAATTATAAAAATGTAATTATGACCTGAGGAGACAGAGGCTGACACGACAGTGATCCAAATCACTTCCCAGAGTACAGCATTGGACCTACAAATGGGTCTTTATCTCCACAGAGCAGAGGAAGTACCTGACAGAACAGGTGATTTGTATAAAGGGTTGAGGCTTAAGGAGAGAGGCTGCATAGGCTGAAGACGTTTAAAATGAAACTTTATTTTGTAGTCAACTAGTTCAAGATACGTTGTTCATTTTAAGTACAGAAGGTTGCCTATGATTTAGCAGATGCCAACAACTGAAACCTGGACTGAGAATGGGATGGTTAAAGCTGACAGGTTTACAGCTTTTTTTTTAGCAGCCTACCCTTTCCTCATGAAGCCCTCAAGCTATCAGCCTCTCACGGGCTACAACCTTCAATAAAACAAATGTCAACAAGATTCTTGACAACCTGTCTGCTGTTTTGACCAAACATAAACTTGCTGTGCCAGACATCTGCAATATAAAAAAGACAGGAATCAACACTACATCAACGGTTTGTCCAGAAAGAGCACAGTACCAATTGCAAACAGGATGCTCCTGTCACATTTATGTTTGATACCTAAACACGTTCCATCCCATCACTTCTCATATTTGCCAGTATCATCCCCCGATATATGTTTATGGCATAGGAAGACTTGGTCACTGTTATTGTGACCTGAATGCATATACAGTACTTTATAGTAACTGGTGGTGTTTCCTCCTCAGTTGTCTCTTCTATAGATAATTATTCTCAGTATTCTTTCACTGAAAAATGGATTAGATTTGGACTGTTAACAATCTCATAAAACATGTTTCTGCCCAGAAGTTGAAAACAAATCCATGTCTATTTAAAATAGGATTGTTTGGATTCACAAATGTTGATACTAACCTTTGAAATTTCTTCAAAATTGATAATCTATCCGAGTCTGGACTGAAATGGATGTAAGTTGTAACTTTACAGTTTGCAGTTATAGTTTTCAGACTTCTCAGGAAGCTTAAATAAGATCTGCACACCAGGACGATCAGATTGGAACAGAAGCGTCTGTTCACTGCAAACTCCAGGTCTTTGCAGAGATTTTCTATGGAGTTTAAGTCCAGGCTTTGCCTGGGGCACTGAAAGACCATCAGAGACTTGGAATACAGCTTTGGTCATCCCAAACCTCTTTCAATGTCAAGA
>VURO01021124.1:19638-49928 GCA_015108175.1 Pelvicachromis taeniatus
ACAGAGACGCGGGAGCCCCCCCCCCCCCCCCCAAAAAAAAACTCGTTGTGGCTTTGAGTCCCTTGTTTCATCGAGGACTGCTGACAATACTGCTTTAGAAAAAGTGAGGGACAAATGAAACTTCTCCCCAAGCTGTGAGAAGTCCTAACAGAAGAAATAAAAATAACCTTGGCATTTTAAAATTTAGTCTGTAGTTTCTTTCTTAAATCTTGCGGCCAGCTGTCGCTGCTTTAAACAGTGAAGACTGCTGACGATAGCAAATTAAGGACAAACGTTGAAACGTCGGAAAAAAAGAACAAAAAAAAAAAAAAAAGCCTCAAGTGAACATCTTCCAGATTTTCAAGGCATCTTGTGGCACTTATCTGTCACGTTCAGTTGAATTTCGTTCTGCTCATTTTAAAAAGGTTGAGTGATAGAGAATAGTAGCACTGCTTTTAATCCGTTTTTAAAGTCACTGTAAGCTGCCATGTGCACAGCTAAGGCTGCTTTTCTCCCCAGTGCCTTCCTTTGGCAGGGCACTGGGGAGAAAAGCAGCCTTAGCTGTGCCAAACAAGGATTTTTACCCTTGTTGTAAGGTTTGACTCTCTCAATTTCAGATACAGTTAATCACTGCACACGGCTTATAAATATTACCGTCTAGATAAGCATCGTGTCCATGTATGTTCTTAACCAATAATGTGGTTAAGAACATGACATTTAACATTAACTTAACTTTAATTAGGAAGACATCACTTTTTATTATCTAGAGATGTATCTTCTTCACTTTCTACTGGACTCTATCAGAATCTATTTTTGTCACAATATTGAGGACTTTTTATTGAAATAGATGCTTTTATGAAATATTTATTGTGCTTGGCTGTAAAACAGTACTTCAACATTGTCTGCACCACTACTGTGACATTGTTAATCTAAATTTACCTTCGTGTGAATATAAGCTTACTGCTCTCAGTGTATGAATACAAGGAATGAAAACAGTTACTGAAAGAAACAGCTGATAATGGCATCTGTTACTACGAAGCTGACTGTTGGAGAAGCCTTGAAGGGTCAGTGGAGGTCAGACATTTATGCGAGGCCCCAGAAACATTATAACTTGACAATCCTGCTGCAGTTTTGATATGTGCAGTTCGTGTTTGGCCGAACCTCTGTGGGGACAGTACGGTTCTGTTTAACCAAAACACCAAAATAGAGACAATGCAGAGTCTGAATTTTCTCTTTCGGGCACACAAGGAGATCAAATCTCTGCCATTAATTGTTAAAAACGAGACCTTTTATTACGCCGGTGGAAACCTTGGAGCTGCTAATTTTCAGGCTCTATTATGCACTCTTGACTCCATAGGAACTCTCAGCTGAATTAATTAAATCAATTAAAACAGAGTCACGGGGTGCACTCTAACAGTAAAAAAAAAAAAAAGAGTGGAGGCTCACGAGGTGTGAGCAGATGCTCTATTTTTGCTTACAGACATCTTGTTTATTCCTGTGAAGAGACTTTAAATATGCATCTTCTGACTTGTGGTTATTGCTATTATCTTAGCCACTACACTCATCTGTGTATTTTTATTTTGTCTGCATCACATTGGTGCTATTCTTGTCTGTCTGACCATGAGGCTGATACTGAAGCTATAAATGACAGGCTGACAATGAGGTATAATTCCTCCATACATAATGATTATTATTCCAGCACACTTCTTTTCCAGCATTTAGGTTTGGACACATTCAATTACCGGAGCTGAAAATGTACCCCCCCCCCCACACACACACACAATTTGCTGTTAATTTATTCTTTCTTATCTCATAACAGGTGGCCGTGACAACCTCCTCATGCTGAATGCTTTTTTTTTTAATCCCCGTATTTAGGTTATAGTGAAAATCTACACATTTCAGTTAAATTAACCTTTGCCAGACTCACTATAACATGGCATTTAGGGTATTATTATCATTATCACCTCACCATTTCATACTGTGTGCATGAATGAATAGCTGTAGATGAAAACATACATACTATGGACATGGAAAACATAAATAAAATACAATTTTGGACAATTAAAAAAAAATTGCGTAAGGCTAAAGCAAATTCTTGATGTATAAAAACAATGACTCAATGTTGTGCGTGGAGTGTGCAACAGGAAACAGACCTAAAGACAATGACAGACAATACAAGCAGTTAACATCTGTGATTTAAACCAAGCGCAGCATCTTTTGAAAAATAAAAATATTTTTGAGAGGACACTGCGAGAAATAACAAGCTTGGTAAGTGACTTGAAACGACCAAATCTTTTATGAATCCTGAAAACCAATTGATGCTAGAAGTGTTTTGATTTAAAATAGCAGGAAATTAAGCCGACTAGGGCCGCACTCACTAAGCTTGTGTATTTGTTGCAGTGAGGTTCCAGCATTGATAAGCAGGACACAACTTACTCTCTGCACACGAGGTATTTCTTAAACAATGGAGGGGCTCAGGGGACGATCACTATCGACAACAATAATTGTGCATGTTGTCTTCATGCTGTATCTTTTTGTCCTCTGTGGTAAATTACCAATTCTCAACACAAATAGGTTGTGCGCTCTTTAAAAAGGTGCGTTCAAACAAGATAATGTGCATCAGATATTAGATGAGTCGAAACGATGCATGACAATGTGTGTCGAAAGAGCGTTTTTAAAGAGCGTTAGAAAAACAGTCACGTGTTATTCCTGAAAGCTCATACAATCTACGGCTACAACTGTAGCAGTAGAATCCTCTGAATTTGAAATACTATATATCTAACACTGTAAAAATTGCACATGTAGTCCTGACATTCTAGTAAAGTAAATTGCAAATGATAAAAAACTGAAAGATTTGATAGTTTAAATAAGTAATTTTTCTCATTGAATGGGGAGTCTGAAAATAGAAACTGCTTCAAAGTCTGGTGATGTCGCACTGAATACTTCTGTATCACTGGCCAGATGGCAGCAGGATAAAGAGGCAGTGACTGGGGTGGGTATTGCCTTCTGGTCTCCTTTGAGTTCTGCACAAACGCCTCCCCAATATCACTGATTATTGGTAAAATGACTACCGGTGATGCTCTCTTGCTGCAGAGCCTTCTGGTCTTGGGCCATGTGCATCCCTTCCCGTATTAGTAATGTGGTACCAATGTTTCACTGGCACCAAACTGCATATTATAAAATCTTTTTATAATGTTGTATTTAAAGTATTAGATATTACTAACAACATTCATTATGAGCTTTCAGAAACAGCAACTTTTCTAAATGGCAGGACGACATTTCCTTTCCTGCTTGGAGGTCCACAGGTAAACTATTCCAGAACTTTCTGGTTGGCTAGCATGTTGTCATGGCAACAAAATAAACAACAGTATAGCATGTGGTCACACCTTCTGCTTACAGGGAGTGTGAACTATAAATGTGTATATACAAACACTCTGTAACCCTGTATTTAATCATTTTTGTCATCTTTTTAAAGATAGAAGTTTTTGAATAAAATGCTATTTTTTAATTACTCATTTTCCAAACCCACTTCAGACCCAAAAATTATTCTTTTTTTTTCATAACCCAGTCAGAAAAACACACTAGTGCAAAATTTGTGCGGTTTATATAAAGTTTATATTTTGGGGTCCCCGGCAGCAGTGGTTTGGGAAGTCCCATGGGGCCACTGGGGTTTTGAACATACGAGTCTGTTCATGAATATCTTCACTGAAGAAAAATGCCAGAAGAGACAATAAGAGACTATTTGCCTCTGCTTCCACAGCAACATGTCCTCCTCCCAGCACGACTGACAGAGGTGTCTATCTGTCCTTTTGTTTGCGTCTGTCAGTCAAAGAATCTGTCAATCAGTTCATCTATTTCTGATTTTGTGGCTGGAGAGTATATAAAATCAGTCATTTCCTGACTGATAGTCCCGATCAGAGCTATGAGAAGACGATTCATTTCCTGGATTTGGCTACAGCTGATTGCAGCAGTCGACGATCCTGACAGCTTATTGCCTCCAGGCTTCCACTTGTTCAGCCACCAAGCACAGAATCCTGGCTAGTTTAAGAACGAGAATCAGTTGTCTGACTCCTTGATTGTATTAGACAGGCCTCTGGAAACCAGTCCATTGTGTACACCAACCGGGCAACTCAAATGTCTGGTTTTCTGGTTTATCTCAGCTTGCCTAGTGCTACTGTGGAACATTGTTGATTTTATGTATTTTGTACCTTTATATATTTGAAAATGTTTAATTCACATCTAAAATAAGTCCACAGGTTCTGATACTGAACTTGGGGAAAACTTTGTTTGCACAAGCCTGATTTGGTATGTTTTAGCCTAATAAGTTGCTATCTACTGTGAGTAGACATTATTAGAAAAGGCAAAATAAGGTAAAGACAATTACAGAAACCCATAATTAACTGACAACTAAACTTTACTAACTCTGTGATTGTCCTGCTATATTGAACCTAACTCGTTTAGATCTCCAAATAGGCTAAAACACAGTCAAACTTCTCTGCAGCTTCTATTCGACCCTGACTTGATTAGCACTCATCCATCACAATTAGCACTAATTTCATTCCAGTGTCCAGGACTGAATGAGAGTGTTATTATGTCATAGGAACTGGTCTTATTTTTTTTCACTGCCTTGACTTTGTTTGGTTGTCGGTTTTACAGCAGTCTGTGCAATCACTGTTATTTTCCGTCTAGACTGTCATTACATCTGAGGGTGTAAGTCCTGTCAAGTCCCATATAAAGGAAATACAGAAAGAAGTATATCTACATATATGAACCATTTAATGTCTGGAGAGGGCAGAAGGGTTTCCCCTGAGGTTTGAACCTCAAATGAGTCAAACCCATTTCTGGCCTGCAACAGGGGAGTTCGTAAGGGGCACTGGGATAGATTAGCATGAACAACAGTTTAATTGTAGATGGAATTTCTGAGGGCCATATGACACTGGCCATATAAAACTCTTTCTATAAGAAGGTTGTGAAAAAGCACATGTCAGCCAAAACTGGACAAACATGTTCTTTCAGGGAATTTAATTACTTGTATCCTAAATCTGTGTTTTTCCCTAATGTCTGAATTACAGCATTGGATCTCCTGAACAAGAGACCTCGCGTTACTTGATGACATCATTGTCTGCTCCCATGCTTATAGGTTCCAACTGATTTTCTCCCTTTTTCCTCTTTCAGACAACATGGGGGATATTATCCTTGTTCAGATAGGTAGTGGAGTAGAGCTGCATCACTGTGCAGATGGTGCTGTACGAGCACCAGCTTGCTACACAGCGACTGCTCATGGTGACGAGTCCAAATCCTAAGTGAGTCCTTTCGTTTTTGTTTGGTTTAACCACACTGCAGACTACAGCAATGGATGCTGGACTGAACCACTATATGGGCAGTGGCACGATAGCTGGACTATACCACAGTGCAGACGGTATTGAGTGTGGTATCAAATCGAACTGCCTTAGCCTCAGTGGGTTTCATGTTGGTGTCATACATTGGATTTTCAAATGATGCCTGACCATTGGAGCTCTCATGGCCGACATAGCCATTGAACTGGACCTTTGGACGTGTCCTGAAACAGAAAAGAAAAATGCAATTGCATGAGTCACACAGAGCTACTTTGTTAAACTGTATTAAATGGTCAAGAACTAAAAATGCACTACACCCAAAAGTGAACTGAAAGATAAATGGAAAAGTAAACCATGCAGTAAAACAGTAAAACAGTACAACAGTCATATCTTCAATCCAGAAAGAATTTAGACAGGCCTGTGAAACTGTTTACATAAGCAAACGTTTCTGCACACAGACTGTCCAACACTTAGAACCAAAAACAATCAAACCAACCATCAGTTACTGAGCCTCAAGATTTAGTCACTGACACATTATGGTGCTCTAGCAGCCAAAGATCGAGATATTATAGTCAGCTTTAGTGACTTGAACCACAGCCTGAAACACTAGAGAATATCTGACATCTATCAGGTGGCTCTGCTTGTGCTGGATTTCATAGTGTACACAAACTGGTACAGAATCGGAGTGCTCTCTGTCGCTTGGTCTTTTGAACACACATTTAAAATATTCTCTGAAAGCACTCGTTATTATTTAATTCAGATTTAAGCTTAGATTTTAGTTTTTATATACAAATATTTGCAATTCAATTAAAAAACATTTTTAGCCTTCAGAAACATTCATCAGCAATACCTCTGTCACTGTTCGTCTTCTGGCTCAACCTGAACAAACTCTAGTTTATATTTGCTAAAAACTAATATATACATTGATGTTTTACAGAAAAGTACATAGAAACGCTCAGCGAATTAAAAATGCATGAATATAGCAGGCAGTAAATAAATTATGTTCCATTATGGCTGCTCCCCCTGGTGGAAACATGAGATATTATGATTGCTTTTCTTACATACTACTTAGGTGCGTTACCACTTGTGACTGCACTGACTACATTACTCGCAGGGGATCTCATTATGGCCACAGACCAGCAGGGGACCAGCCAAGGATCGGACAAAGATCCACCCTGCTGTTGTCACGGACTAACCGGGCATTCAAGTGGCAGTGGTATGTTTCTGAATGAATTTTATATTTGAATTTTGAAAGAAACACATTTTGCAAAGCAGCAGCTCTTATCTGAAGTCAAGGTGAGAACGCTTACCTTTTCACGGGAGCGAAAAAAAAAGACTATTGCTGTATTTGTTCATTTTTAAGCCTTATTGAGGATTTTAACTTCAAAAAGCACAGAAAAGAAAACAAACACTGGACAGCAGAATGTTCACTACTTAAGAGAAAGTTATCAAAGTGTAATGGCTAAGAATTAACTGGTTATTTACCATATTTATTTTTGCCACACGTAGCTGTGAAATGAAATTTTAAAAAAGAAAGAAAAAAGAAACCACCCCTCTCTGTCATGTCAGCTGGCTTGGTATGCATGTTGGCCTGCAACACCTTGAGGTTAAAGGAGCAAACTCTGTAATAGGAATTTTCTAGTAAAAATCTACAAATTGCAGGAATGGCAGGAATGAGTGCAT
Organism: Pelvicachromis taeniatus; assembly: GCA_015108175.1. Classification (NCBI taxonomy): domain Eukaryota; kingdom Metazoa; phylum Chordata; class Actinopteri; order Cichliformes; family Cichlidae; genus Pelvicachromis; species Pelvicachromis taeniatus. The sequence goes on from VURO01021124.1 coordinate 26,637, forward strand.
GCACCATAACACTCTGGCTTGAGTAGTTTGGCTGACCAGTGCCCATCTACTGCTCTTATATGAGCGTATCAGCATGCAAACTGCCATCTTCCAATATCACCGGTTCAAAATATGCACATTTATTATTACTCAGCCTGCTTGAATAATTTTTTTTTTTAAAGAAAGTTACTGCAGGGGTTCAAACGGATATACTATATGACAACCTGCCTCTAATTTGACTGTTTGTCGCCGATTACATTTTTGGATAATCAGGTCCTATAATCCAGTTAGATGTAATCACTTACTCCCAGACCCTGTGGAACTATTAGCAGGGAGGAGCGCTGCAGCTAAAACGCTGTTTGACTCTGACCTCATTAAGAGTGTATGTACGTGTGTGTGCGCACGGGTAGAAATCCAACCCGGGGGAACCACTAAGCCTACCCTACATGCTCAACCCATTACTTTACAAAACTGCACACAGAAACACACACTGCAGACCTCCCTGCGTGGCAGTAGCTTAAATTGCTGCACTGGTCATGGCTGTAGGTGCAATAGTTTAATTTTATTGGTAGAATGAAAAATGGCAACCATAATTGCTTTGACAGTATTATAGATACTGTGCAGACATATGGGCCAGAGCAAGAAAACTGTAGTGTCACCCACTCACACCTTACTTTAAGTGGATAAGCTAGTATTATAAGCTACTACCGTACATTCTATGTACTGTAAATTATTTTCTGTTGGCTTGCCATTATGTCGGCTAGGCATTATGATAGGCTCGCCACTGCTGCTACTGTTTTAGTGAAGATTAAATTTGTTTCCTGTTATAGGTAATAAAAGACAAACAATTTTAAAAAGCAAACGTTTCCCCTGCTTCGATCGACTAATTTCTTTCAGGTCAAATACTGCACTTCTTCTGGATGACATCATGCTGACAGAAAGATGACAATGAGATCAAAGACAAAATAAAATGCCCCCCCCCCCTTTTTTTTTACAAACTTTTAATGACTGCTGTTTTAACAAAGTAGGGCTGCACTACTTGAAAGAAAAACATTTCTTAGTTTTTTGGAAGGGAGAAAATAAAAAGACTCTGCCAAATTACCTTTAGTGACTACAGAGAGTGCTTTTATTCCAATAACTTCTGAAGTGAAACTTGTTTTGGTTTTAATTTATTTAGATTTCAATTTATTTCCCTCATTTCAGAACAACATTTTGGGGTAACTGTGCAGCCTTACTAAACAGCACAAAGAAAAGTCTGACAAGTAAAAACAATAGATGAGAAGTTTGACGGAGGATGTGGCGGCGGGCGGAGGTCTGGTTGCTGCTGTTTGAACCAGATGGATGACAGGTGACAGTCTTACCTGCCGCCAGGCCCCCAGGTATCTTTTGGTCTCTCATTGTCATCTGTGTCAGCAGACAATGTCCTGCATACAACCATCAGCTTTAATATACATCAACCAGCATTGCACATTGCTAACTGGCAATCAGGTTGTATAACAAATGTGATGTAATGATAGAGTTACTAGGCTAGAAGACTAATGAGTGCATAATTTTGCAATGTGCTGTTTTTCTGTGCAAATTGCATGACCCTGTGCACATCCATTGGCATATGAGCCTTTACAGAATTTATCATGTTAACTAAAGCATTGCAAAATACATGCAACGATTGTGCAAGCTAAAATATACCTAAATAGACTCTACAAGGCTCATTGCTTACTAAAAGCTGTAGCACAGAGCTACCATAAATGACAAGCCAACAGATTAATGTGTGTTAGTGTCTACAGTGTAGCTGCATAAGATGACTTTGTAAAACTTTGACTGATTACGGCAATGTCCTCAAACTGTACAATCTCACACAAGTCTTAAAGAGAAAACATCATGATGACATTTTACCCTCACTATAGTCTTGAATTATCTGGCATCTTAAGTCACTGTAAGCCTGCTGTGAACTTTCTAGGAACAATAATTAATATCTAAGGTCAATCAGATTTAACCCACATGGGCTTAGAGTTTAAGAGCTATAATTACATTTTTAAAACGTCTGTAAACCTGTCTGAGCTAAAACGTATCAAACTGCCACCTTCTCAACTCAATTAGGGACAAAGAACGCACAAACGGATTGCTTTCAAAAATGTATAATTAATCTCTTTAGGACTGCTTGTACTTTGAGAGTCTTAAAAGATGCATGGTTAAGTTTTGGTATCAGCAATTCAGAATGAGAGGTATGCAACTGGAACCACGAGAGTCCATGATTCAATACATCATGCCTTTGCAGGCATCTTTGTAACTGCCAGACATGATGTAAATACACTAAATGACAAACTGCATTAGCTGAACGAAAGCACGAAATCAGTGCATCAATCTTATAATTCATTTGAAAATGATCATCTTTAAAGAATTAAAAGCAGATTTTGTCAGGTGAACATCTTGAACAGTAAATGATTAGATGCTCTTCACATGTTCATTATAAGTTTCAAAACAAAATATGACATTTCACTGACATTAGTTAATGAGTTGTGTAATATTACTTACACATTGCCTATTTTTTTTATAACAGAGATTGGGAGAAAAGCCAGAACACCTGCTTTGTATTCTACTCTGCTGCTTGTCTGTTTTTCCTTGAAGGACTGATGTTGAGGATATAGCTTACCTGTGCTTGTAGAGGTAGAAGGCAAATCCGGAGAGGATGAGGGCAAAGAAAGGAACTAAGATGGCTGCTGCCACAGAGCTGCTGTTTGTGTAAGGGTTTGATGGGTCCATCGCCATAGTTACAGGGCCTAGGGACAAAGACACAGATAAACCAACACATGCATAAACTCCTGCACACAAACACCTTTTTGTGCATGTTTAAAAGAAGCTTTCTGCATTGTTAGTTTCTGTTCCGTGTCTATTTAGGCTGAAGCAACATTTATTTTATGTGATTTAACTGATAAAAAAGACCTCATTAATATTATTTTTTAGTGCTTCTATAATGGTGACATTACAAAAAGCCCACCTTGTCTTGTCAGATAGAACTTGCCAAAATCTTTACTGTGAATATGGCCCTGGTAGACAAACGTCTTCTGGTCCGATTCAGCAGTAACCTGAAAAACAAAATAACAGTTTAATAGGAGCATACAGTACTGTAAGGTTTACTGTAAATGTAAAATACAGTATGCAGCAATTGCATGAACAATTATTTAAAGTGTTGTTTTTATTAAATGCATTGATATACTATATTCAATAAACTGTTACACGTTGTGTATACGTTTGATGTACTACCCTTGGCAGTGTAATGGTTCAGTGGTTAACACTATCGTCTCAGCAAGAAGTTTATGGGTTTGAATTTGCTGGTGACATTTTTTTTATCCAAAAATCAGGACATAATGGTGACTTTAACAAATATAATTACATGTAAACCTTTCATGCAATTTTGTTACATAAGGACATTGTAAAATGTTACATTTAATTCAGTTTATGCCAGGCACATTATTTAAATAATACACATTTAATTTCACATATTTAAATTGCATTTGACTTTTTCATGTTTCTCAAATGTGTTTTTTATCCTGAAAAAAAGTGGTTGTTACAGATGGCTGCTCCTCCCCTTCTTCCTGCTAAAAGGGAGTTTTTCCTTCCCACTCTCGCCAAGTGCTAGCATATCGTGAGTTTATAATATAATGTGCCTTGACATTTCTTTAGAGTAGTGCTGAGTGAAATTTCTCACTATTTTTTCACTATAGCTACAGAGAATGCCATCGCTGTGGTAACTAATAGATGCTTAACTGACAGGTGTGAACAACTGACAATGTGACTGTTGTTGTGATGTGATGCTATATAAACAAAACCAAATTAAATTGAAGCTTGTTTATTCATGGAGTTCCTCCATGTACTCCAGCTTCCTTCCTCAGTCCAAAATGCTGCTTGGTGGGTTAACTGGCAATTCTAAATTTGCTGTAGGTGTGAATGTGAGAGCGTGTATCTTTGTTAGCCCTGTGATGGAGTGGCACCTGTCCCGGGTGCTTCTTGCCCTTTGACAGGTGAGACAGGCTCAAGCCCTCCTGCAACTTGAAAATGGGTTGATGGATGAATACTACATCCTCTACACTGTGCTCCATATCCTGCATGCTCTCCTCTCTATCGACCCCCTGTTCACCTAATTCAGAATTTGAGCACTGCTTTATTCCGAGATCGACACTCAAAATGTCATCTTCTAACTGTAAGATTGTATCTTTCAGGAATCGGAATCTCACCAAGCCCCACCATCACTTTCTTTCATTTGCATCCAGATTAGCTGTCTGTCTGTGTGTCCATCATTCCTGCCTTTATTCTTTCTGACACTATTTTCCTTCATGCGTGTCTACAGCAATCTTTTACAGTTCCTAGACACAGTTACTCAGTTTTTCCCTTCTCCTCTCTGTCAACATGTCAAACAGGACCAGCTGTCTGTCAAATTTCTCAGAGATACAAAATGCAGACCAAAAAAGTCCCAGCTTTGAAAAGCAATTTTGAGTTAAGTTAAAAGACTGCATATTTCTTCACATTTGCGTCACATAATGAACAAGTGGACTTTTTTTTTCATTATTTGTCTGGGTTTTTTATTTTTTAATCAAAGCAGTTGGAAACTAATGTATACAGTGCTGCGTGTCAAAAAGAAATTTTGGATACATGGAGAAAATGTGGAATAATTATTGAATAACTCAGTTCCAGATTTGTGGTCCTGTGGAGAGTTACGTGCTGGAACAATATCGTGTTGAAGATATTAACTTCTGGAGTCTCAGCCACATGCCTGGGCAACTCATGGTGACAACAAGCCGTGTCCAAATTCACTCCCACACTGACTGATTCACTCCTGCCTGTATGACAGACAGGCAGCTGTTTACTGAGCAGTAAAGCGACACCATCATTTTGTGACGCATTGCACAAAGTCAGTTTCCACAATTATAAATGCAAGGCTTTGTTCTGAAATATGCTATAGTGGGTAGTACAGGCAATCCTCTTAAAATGCCCAGCTGGGAGTGCTTAAGAGTGCTTTAGAGGCACAGATTTTTTTTTTCAGTGCCGATGCTTTGGTTGCTATGATACGGAACATCCACAAAAAGAAATGCGTTGCCAGTACCTGACTCTAGATGACTGATGCTTACTTGGTGGATTCACAACAACAAAATCTTTATATCTTTAATATTTTCTGTATCATTTCCATATCACAACACAGCTCTTTGATAAGAAACAAAAAATGCTGGATACAGCAAAAGAAGAGGAAGTTTTCTTACATATCCATCCATGGCCCAGTTGTCGTTTTTAAACTTGCTGTAGTAGTGCTCTGTTGGCCCTTTCACCTGGTAGACCTTCAATAGCAGCTGGTTTTCCTCTGACTTGTAGGTACCTGGATAGAGAACAGCAGAGATAGAGAACTTTTAAATATACAGATAAATTGGTTAGTGCCTTGGTTTTTTTTGTTAGCCGTTTGAAAGTTGGAAAGACTACATTTCCAAAATAAGAAATCCTTGGGTAAAAACCACACTAGGGGTCTGGAAAATGTTGGTAAAAGAGAACAAGCTGGAGAAGGATATAAAAATATTAAATGGTGTGCATATGATTCAGAATTTACACCAAATCAAATAGACCTTAGTTTTAAAAACTGGATAGAAAAGGAATTACGTCGATATGTGGTAATTATAAAGGAAGATGAAATTTTGAGTTTCCAAACTTAAAAAAAAACTTTTCATTTAGAAAACCAAGACCACTATAGATATGTACAGTTAAGAAACTTGTATACTCGAAACATTAAAAACCAAATACCCACTGTAGCGAGGCCATTTATCCAACTCTTTGTAAATGCCTATAAGTCAAAAATTAGGAAAGGTGTAATGACACAAATATACAAAAAGTCTTCATGATCTCAGCAATTATTCAATATAAATTCTATACAAATTCTATATAAAAGAAAAATGGGAGAAAGAAGGAGGTCTGGTTATTACAGAAGAAGAATGGCAAAACATTTGTTCTTTACATTGGAAAAGTACAAAATCACATATATGGAAGGAGTTCTGTTTTTCATTAGCCCAGCTTTAAAGGTCTATTATGATGATGGAAGTTGTGAATGTTGGAGGAACTGTGGCTATGAAACAGCACACTACTACCATGTATTTTGGGATTGTAAGAATATTAAGAACTACTGGATAGAAGTTCATAAAGTAATGCAAAACATCTTTACTATATTTTCACCCTTTGATTTCAAATCCATATTTTTAGGATACAGACATAAAGAGTATAAATAAATATTTACTTGGTGTGCTGTTAGCTGCAATTAAAAAGGCACTAACCAAAAGATGGCTAGACAGGATCCACAAACATTAAACAGCTGGACTGACTTAACTTTTGAGATTTATAAGATGGAAAAGATTACATTTAGTGAATTTTGAGTATGAGAAATTTGTAAAACACTGGAAAAAATGACTTCGCTATGTGAGTTCTATAAGGCCAGATATCGCTGATATTCACCATTGAAGGAATGGTTGTTTAAATCTTTGTTTCGTGTTCCATGTATTAATGCTATGTCCCCATCTGCTACTGAGCGTGTTGGCTTTTCAATTGCCCTGTCTCTGGATGTACATATATAGTTACACACTGTATCCATCTGTACACATTTTTTGTTTGTTTGTTTGTTTGTTTTTTAAAAATAAAAATCTTTTTCTTTCCTCTCTCTTTCTTTCATACATGCGTGAAGGAAAAGTACTTGAAGTGATGGCGGTCATTCAAAGTATTGTACATATCTGTTTTTGAACAAAAGAAGCCATCAAATAATGTACATTTTATTTTATGCATAACTTCAATAAACACTTAAATTAAAAAAAAAAAATGTAAGCAGTTAGAAAGGCAAAGAGGAAGACACGGAGGCAAAGGTGCAACAGGAAACTGACAAGTGAAAAGACTGACAGAAAAGTTGAAGAAGAAGACACTTTGACACATTATAATGATCATACTCTATTTTCTTCACCAGGAACATGACACATTACGAAGGAGAAAGAGACATTTACCCTTCAGCTACATGTCTCTACATGGTTAACTACACAACACAAAACTGGTGCTGTTTAATATGACAAGTCCATATAAGTGAGATATCAGAAATCTAAGACAAAATTACTCAACTGGCTGACAGTTAAATTCCACTGTAAAGGGTTTCTTGTGTTTTTTAACACATAAATCTACGGTTCATATAAATCAAACAGAACAGTGTGTGTTAAAATGTGCAATATAAAGAAACGTGCCAGATTTAACATAGATACCAGCGATGCTTTGCTAATATTTTGAGAAGAAAATGAGATCTTTAATAACCTGCTCTGTATTTGCACCTATAGCAGTGCTGCCTCTGTGATATTTACACTACATTTGATATATGCAAGTGTTACCTCCCTGACAACAAAGTCAGTGTTATAACAAAGTTCAGGCATTCGCATCATATAAAATCAAGTATTTTGAACTATTTTCTATATTTGATGATCTTGGGTCACTCCGTATTTCTTTAGATTTTGCTGGGAAAATGGGTTTAATGTAAACATAAATGGAAATAATAGACAAAAAAGGGAGACAAAAATGTATAAATTTTTAAGAGCATGATAATCACTATTTGGTATGAACATTTTTATTCTTCAACATAGCCAGAATTAGTTCTCCAAGTTTCTTAAAGGACATTTTAAAGGTCTTCTTTGGATGTTGGCTGCCTTTTGATCCCACACTGCTTCAATAGGTCCAAGGTTTGAGGAAGACAATCCATGACTCAGTGTTCCATTGTGCTCTTTTTAATGCAAGTATGCTTTTACTATATTGGAAGTGCGACTGGGATCACTGTCATGATGAAAAATTAAGCTCTTGCCAATCAGTGGCTATCCAGGCGTTACTGCATGGTCGATTCTTGACAGCCATACTTCCTCGAAACCATTTCTGATCCACCGAACAGCCGTCCGTCTCTCTCAGGTCCTGTGTCAGGGTTTTGCTCCATTTTTTTTTCTATTCCTTAAGGACATGACTTTCAAATAATGTTCATCTGCTGTTGACAGTTTATTTGGGCCGTCACTTTCTTCTTTTGTCCTCTGTTTGTCCTGTTTCCTTGTTGTTTTAAGGACACACTGCACATCTTGTTGAGATTTGCCGAATTTGTGGCAGCAGCTCTTTAGGAATCACCTTGTTATTGCAAAAATACTATTTTATGCCTGTTAAACTGTGTTATTTTTTTCTTATTTTCCACAGATTCAACTAAAGAAAAGAGAACAAATTATGAGCTTTTTGCAACAGGCTGCTAGTAACAAAGTGCCTAAAGATGCAATTTAAAATAGGCTCTTTGCTACGTTTTCTGTTATGTGTAATAAACTGTGGTTTATCCCTTGAGTAAGGTGCCTCCTTTGTACCTGAACGATTCATCAGCCAGTCCTAAGCGACTTTAAAATAAATAAATAAAACATTCTTCTGGACATGGTCAGGTGCAAGACCATTTAAAAAAACAAGAGGCCAGGCTCCTTGGAAACAAAATTAAAAGAAATAAGGGGTGGCTCAAGACTATTGCACACCAGTGTATTTCAAATGTAACTTATGACTTGTAATACTTGAAAGTATAACACTAGCTCTTCTCTATCAAACACTCAAAGCAAATTTATGAACGTGAATAATAATTTTTCTTTGAGTGCTTCCTTTGTTGTTTTACCTGACAAGCTGATGGACACGCCGGTGGTTTCCAGTAATGTGACGTTGACACGACCACTGGTAGCATTGAACCCAGTAACTGTAAAGGCAGTGGCCTGTCTCTTCCCAAGGTACTCATAGAAACCGCTCCACTCAGAGTTTGGAGAGAAGACATCCACTGGAACTGCAATGAAGTCAAAGGCACAAAACCACAGGAAATCTAAAGTTTAACATTTTATTTACACCGAAAGATGAAAGAAAACTTCTAATGCTGTTGCTATCACTAATATCACTAATGTCACACTGTTGTTTGGATATTTTTGACAGCTATAATTTGCACCCTTTCCCTGTTAACATTGAATAACATTAAAGGTCATGAACAGGAAGAGCATTTATTATTATTTAAGATTAGACAAGAAACAGACACAGCACTTCTACCTTTTAGTTACTTCATAATTGAGCAGGCCAGTGAGAGTTTGTCTGATTCCTACATTTAGGTCTTCTTTAAACCACCGCAGCTGCAGGATTCATGGAAGATCAAAACTTTTTTTTCGCTGTCTCTTTCTGAATGCATATATTGATTACAAAATCCTACTTAAAACCCATAAGGTATTAAGTGGTATTTCACCTGAATGTTTTCACTGATTTATTTGCTGCATCTCCACTGAACTTCACAGCATTTCACTGTCATCCTATGAATTCAAAAAGCTCTGTGGAACAAACACTCACTGAAATCTCAAGTCCCTCTTTGGGGAATACTTTGTCTCAATCTTGTTTATCAAAGCGCAATCTAACCAACTCTGTTACAAACATGGATAACACGGTACATTTGTGGTGTAAGTGAATGTGTAGTTTACTCTGCATACCACGAATCTTGTTCTTTTGGACATCTGTATCTCCTCTGCCTTTGGGATTGACTTTGACTCCAACTGAAACATTAAAAAGCACAGAGATAAATTTTGTTTGCTTGACATTTAAAGTTATGCAGACAGAACATTTGGTAGGAAAATATAGGTATGTGACGGGACTGAGCAAACGAGAAAAGCACTCGTTTAAAAAAAACCATTATCTAATTGCTTTTTCATTGCCATGTGCTACTTGAAGACAAGAGACAGAAAACAGCTGGCAGTCCATTTCCTGTCTGGGTATTATTGTTTTGTTGCTATACACTTGTATATCGCAACATTCACAGCCATCAGTTCCTCATCTTTGAGAACAGATATTGCCATGAGTATGTGATAAAAAATATCAACAACAACAGCATTCATACGCCTGAGGCTGATTTCCCAGAGCATAGAAATAATATTAGTGTGATAAGCTGTATTTATCTTAAACCATATGGGAATATGACATCCATTCTAGATTTTAGGCAACATATCAGTGCATTTTACAAGCAGTGCATTTTCAAGATACAATCTGAATACCTTTGCAGAGTGGTGGTTTTCCTGACCATCTACCATCACTTTTACAGGTTCTGTGCTCTGAGCCCCCAGCCAGATAGAAACCTTCTTGACAGGTGTATATCAGAGTGTATCCCAAGGTAGGCAGATCCATAGCTCGAACATCTACATTACTGGGGGTCTCTGGCTGTCTGCATGAATGAGCTGAGTGAGAGGGAAGGGAAAGAACAGTTATCATAAACATCCATGTAATTTAAAACAAGATAGGAAGTTTCTCTCCGTAAAATTACAAATACAACCACCAACACAGACTTAAAGTGCAAGTGAATTAGCTCGTTTTTTTTAACTAATGTGCCGAGGATAAAGATGTGATTGTGCACATGAGTTTTTCCTTACCTATACACTCAGGTTGAGTTCCACTCCAGGTCAGGTTTTCTAGGCACGTTCTCGTTGTCGAACCGAGGATGTGGTAGTTTTTGCGGCACTTGAAGGAAATCTTACTGCCAACCTATTTATCATAAAAAGCATGATAAAAAGTTTTCCCCCCAGCTTCTGAAAGCTTCATATAGTAATCATAATAGTCATTCATCTTGAACGTACCCCTAAAACCTTTAAGCACGTTCAGTCTTATACCTTTTGTCTCTTTGGGACGTTGTAGTCATGAAGTTTATCAAACATTTAAACTTCTATTTTTGCTCCTGCATCACGTGCTGTGTCTGTTTTGTTCTACTGGTGTTAGTAGTCCTCCTACACTTTATAGAGTTGTCAGGGGAAATATGATATGAAGATGATATCCAATTATGCCTTCACAAATTGAAGGATTTGCATGTTTGCTTAAACTCCATTAAGGATTGGACAGCCAATATATTCCATCAACACATTCTTATCTCTTCTCCAGACAGCTTGGTGCTAAGATAAAAGAACCTTAAAAACTCTGAGCGTTAGCTTTTCCCTGGTGTTTACTTTTCACTTTCATATGAAGTCTCTGATTCTTGGTTTAGACCTACAGTACTTAATCTCATATGAAGATGCATGCATTTAGGCATTCTCCATGCATTACTGCTACTGACTTTTAATTAAGTCTGCCATATTGTTGTAACATCTGAAAGTGCTAGAACATTGATGTCATTTGTTCACAAGTTATGCTGAATTGTCTTTTATATAACACATCCTTAGATACTTGCAGTGGCCCTTCATCAAGTTAACAAAACATCAGCAAAATTGCCAAAGTTAAACATTAATCTCTTTTTAGTAAAATAAAATGCTTACTTTTGACAATCGTTTATCCAAAAGTGCGTACTTCTAGTACAATTTTGAAAAAGGGAATTAATAAATACCTCTTAATAAAAACTTCAGCTGGTGCTATAACGTCTTACCTGAATAAATTTGTATTCCAGGTATGTAATGAATTATACATATGTTTTATAGTGCACTAATAAATGTTTCTTACTTGAAAGCCTTGGGCCATGACTGGGATACCATAAGCTGGAGTTCCTGGATCACGACAGCTGTTGAAGGCTGGGTCTGCAAATACATTCACACAATGAACATTTTTATAATCAAGCTGATAGGAAGACTAACTCAAATAACTGCTTGTTACAACTAAGGTATGTAGAAGAGCATATCTGATTGCACAGCAAGTTGAAGCAGATGGGCTAGAGAAGCAGAAGACCACACCAAGTGTCTTATCAGTGTCTCAAGGTGCTGCTGCTGGTGTAATGGTGTGGGGGTACCATTCGTCCCAACTGGACACCACGGACTACCTGACTATAGTTTACCCTCCTGTTTCCAGCAGGATAACATGTTATGTCATGAAGCTCAGATCTGAAAAATTGGTTTCTTGAGCAAGACGATGAGTGAGCTGTAGTCAAATAGCCCCCACAGAGATGAGATACTGTCAGTCTAGTATAGCACCTTTGCGATGTGTTGGAACGGCAGATTCACATCTTGAATGTAGAGCTGACAAATTCAAAGGAACTGTGTGATGCTATCTTGTCATTATGGCTCTGATTAATGTTTCCAGCACCTTACTGAACCTGTGCCATTAAGAATTTAAGGCAATTCTGCAGGCAAAAGTGGGTCCAGACCAGTACTTGCAAGGTGTAACTAACAAAGTCTCCAGTACGTATACACTTTTTAAAATTGATTTTTGAATTATTGTTAAGATTTACACAGACTACTGACACTTAACGCAGAAGATTATTAAATGCCTCACCAGTATCAGAATACAATATACTAAAGTCTTAAGAAGTATAACTTTTGTATGTAAGAACCCAGTCAGTATTTAAGTATGAACAATATGCAGTAACAGAGAAAACACAATTATTTTTAGCAGAACAAAATGACAGAAATTCTGTGATGGATGTGCTGTTCTCGCAAGAATGATTTAATTTCAGTTTTTTCTTTGTAATTTTACAACTTATTTTACAACCAAAATAAGCTCCATCCTTCCAAAACAGCAAACACAAACACCTCAATTTCACATCAAAAAGTGAAGGACTGCTTTACAAGATAAAATCTTTAAAGAAACCAAATGCTGACATCAAAACTACACACTTCATCAGTTGACGAGATAATATCTTCAGCTCTAGGTATGCAGGAATACTAATGCCAAGAATATGAGTAAGCTCTACAATCTTGTTTACCAATAATCTGATTTCACACAATTTTAATCATAATATGATGAAATGTTTTCCTTGCAGCAAACAAATTGTGAAACTACTGGAATATGTATTTATGATTTATGTAAGCATTCTATTAATGTGTCTCAGTCTTTATGCATGATTTTCTGTGTGTAATGTAAAAGTGTGTTGGCAGCAATATACTGACCAGATATCTCAATTTCCTTTAACAAACTGGCACTAAGAAATTTATAAAAGCCCAGAAAAGCACTGATATGCACTGGAACATCACAGTGTTTTCTGTAAATGTCATATCATATAGGATAGATAACTTTAGCTTGTATAAACTGACCAGATCTCAGTTTCCTGACATGAGGACACTAAAAATCGTATACATGTTTATGGATTCACACTGGACATGCTACCCACTTTTATTTTGTTATCATCAAGATACTGTGACAAATCCTGCATGGAGTACATATGAAGTATCTACATCTAAAGCTGAAGCAGCATCTCTGTTGCATTCCTATATACATTATAGGGCATAAATATGAAGCCGGCATGTTGTTTGCATTTAGTTACCTATGCAAGCTGGTTGTTGACCACTCCAGCTCCCATCCGCTTGACAGACTCTGGATGCAGAGCCTACCAGCAAGTAGGGGGCATGGCAGTAGAACCTGACCTCTGACCTATGTAGGAAAGCAAGTAATAAAATATAATATAAACCAAATAAAATGCACACATTTAGGCAGATGAGAAATGCTATTAATTCATCAACTTGTTAAAGGGGTTTTGAAGTGAAAAATTAAATTGTGGGAGGATAACGCAAGTAAACGAATATAGAGTGTAGAGCACAGAATGTAGGAGACACAATTCGGCCATGTAATACTTATGATTATATCGATCATAACTAAAGAGCATAACCACATTATATACTGAACAACTGTGACTTATTCATTAACTTACAAACCACTGACCGGTATGAAAATATATTTCCCTCTCTGAATCCTCCTCCAGGAGAGCCAGGATCACCACACAGGACAGCTTGAAAGACATAAAAATAACGATTAGGACTCTGTACTAGTGAACGGATCTGTCAAAAATGCTAAAAGGTAAACAGTGATGTGATCAGCACGTTGCAGTGTATAGTGTATGCAGTGGCACGCTAACTTACGCAGACATTGTGGGATGTCTCCTGTCCAAGTCCCGTTCCCCTCACAGGTTAACACAGCAGGAGTGGACAGCTGATAACCGTGGAAACAACTATAGCTAATACTTGATCCCCATGAATGGTCGGTCCCTTCCACTTTCCCATATTGTATTTGAGGGGGAGGTCCACACTGGATCACTGAAACACATATAACAACATTATATACAGACCAATAAAATAATAGGAAACTAAATGGTTCAAAAGATAACATGAGCTAATGCACTACTGCAACACATGCCTAGTAGTCAAACATGTGTTGCAGTGGTTTTAAGGTTTATGCAGTATACAACTGTTAGGGTTCATGAACCAATTAAAAAGGAAACTTTTGAGTTAACTTGGAAATAGCAGCCAGGAGTCGAGAAACAAAGCTGGAAATTGTAAAAAAGGTCAACATGACTTCAGACTACAGATGGAGGTGAAAATACATCCTTAGACCTTTAAATAAGCAAAATCTGCAGATGACTGTAATCACCACTATTTGGATGTGTACAAAGTTGAAGCAGCAGATGACCTAAATCACCATGTTTAGGTTACCGAACCCCAAAACAAACCATCGTCACTATATGAACTGAGAGTTTCGGAAACACTGCTTCACAAGACTTTTCTTGTGAATAAAAAAAAAAACACAATATCAACAAAAAAAAAATCAGTTTTATAAATCAAAGTACCTCTAACCGCCACCTTGAATGATTAAATGGATTGCATAGCCCTGAATCCGTTTAGCTTTTGCCATTTGTCATTAGCCTTTGGGCTCAAAAACTAACAATAGTGTGAATGTTAAAATTAAATATTCAGTAGGCATCCAAGCGGCACAGTGATTTGTTTGTGTTAAAATAAATAGTGTTTTTTATTCGTAGAAGCAACTGAAGATCTGACCATATTATTAAAAAATGTACACAAAAATGCAAAATCACTTAATTATTCTTTCAGTGTGTACATGAGGGCTCAGTGCACTGAGCTGCTGTTCATGTAATGTTAATGATTCACACAAACTCAGTGCTATTTAGAAACTCAATTTTGTAAATGACAGTTTATATAACTAATATTGGGATTAAATTGTCCATCGCATCACACAGGCAAGTATGCGTTTAAAAAAGCATTTGTTACACACAGAGAATTTATGCCTGCGATGACTGGAGGTTAAAGGATTTTTTACAAGATTTTAAGAAACTCGCTGTGAGTGTTCATACATGCAGGAGAATTTTTATGTAGCTGGATATGTGTGCATTTAACTTCATAACACTCCGACAAGCATCTCTGCGTGCGCATGTGCTCGACTCCCCACGATAATGATAACCATCTGCATGGTTTCAAACATCTAATAAAGCCAGTGTAATTCTCATCTAACCAGGAGACAGATGGTTTCATGCTCCATTCATTCTGCTACGATGATATACAATAGACATACCCACACACACACATGCACACACAGAGAGAGAGAGTGGCAGACAGGCACAGAAACATCCTCTTTATACAGAGGACAAAGCAATAAGCAAGCATTGAGCATAAACACATGTAATCAAAAAGAAAAATAAATATATAAAATTATCTATAACTGTACTGTATACAACTCCAGATTTAATTTTTTCCATTGTACATTTTTTTGAATATTTTTTCTGTTTCTCTGTTTAAATTATTGTCACTCTTTCTGATAAAAGTAAAATCAAATCAAAAATTCATTAAGGGCACAGTTTTGCTAGTATCCAGATGGACCTCCTTTTTACCTTCAGAACTGTTTTAATTCTACTTCACAGAAATTCATTCATCAAATATTTTGGCATGGTAGTATTACACAGTTGCTGCAGATTTATCAGCTGCACATCCATGATGTGAATCTCCCGTTCCCCAAAGGGACTCTAGTGCATTGAGAGCTGGTGACTGGGGAGGCCATTTGAATCCAGTGAACTCGTTGTTATGGTTGAGAAACAATGTGACCTTTGCGACATGGCACGTTATCCTGGTGGAAGCAGCCATCAGAAGATGGGTACTCTGTGGCCATAAAGGCACGGACACGGTCAGGAACATGTTCTTGCAGAAAACGGCTGATCACAGTTATTTTTTCCTTTTTGGACCATTCTCTGTAAACACTAGAAATGGTGTGGGAAATTGGATTGGTAGCTTCTGAAATGCTCACACCAGCCCATCTGCCATCAATAACTATGCCAAGTTCAAATTCACCTAAATCAAAACTTGGACAGTTTGAACTTCAGCAGGTCGTTTTGACCATATCTTTATCACTGAGTTGCTGTCGTGTGATTGGCTGCCAATTTATTTATTAATAATGAATAATAATTCATGATATTAACAATAATAACATTTATTAAAAAGACAAGTACGTGCATTTCGTTTATAATTCTGTGTTATTCTGCTTAGGGCAAGCTAATCAACTGGTTACTTCTGGCTTTCTATTTCACCAGCGTTCTGAAGAAACCTTCACCTCCCCAAAGCCATCCTTCCAGACTTAGAAAAAAAAAAAAATCATTTCATCACCACATATTATATTTCGCCACTCTACAACGTGTCCTTGTTTGTCCCATTCAAAACAAACCTACGCACCTGCCCACAAATCAATGCCAATTTCTTAAAGTATGGACATGGTTCATCGTTTTATTGTTACGTGACTGTAGGAATAATAGCTGGTGGCTAGCCAACAGTTAATGAAGTTTCATCACAGAATGAATGTTTTCTTCCCCCTAAAAGCAGCTTTGTTGTTAGGGAACAAAGTCTCGCTGACTAAAACAGAGGAATGCATTCTTATTGACTTGAGCAGTTAATATTCCAGACCAATATTTCTGTGGGTCTCTGATGCCCAAAAACACTTGTGTCTGTAATTGAAGGTTTCTGAACTCTTTTATTTCCTCTTTGTCTCTTTTCCTTGTTGTGAATTGACTTGGGTGGCTTCACAACCCAGAGGAAGAGGACTAACTCTCATCCCTGCTTGCTTATGCACCTTTGCTTCTCCCTCCATCATTGAGCTCACTGACTCCTTTTCCTTTCCCGATCCTCTCTTCTTTCCTCTCACGTCTCTACACACTCCTCTTTCTTACACTCTGCTCCCCTGCCTCCTTTCTGTCTGCATACTTTTTTTTTTTTACTCCCTCTAACCCTTATTTGCTTTCTCCCTGCACTTCTCTTCCTTGGCCTTCTGTCCCATCTCCAGTCCTCTTTTATCCTCTTCCCCAGCTCTCTTGGTCTCCTTCTCACACCATTACTGCCTCTCTCTCCCCTCCTTTGTCTTTTAAGCATATCTCTCTTGGTGCAATTCACCCAGCCAACACATTTTATGGGCTTAATCCCTTTTCTCACTGTGTGTTTACAGGTTTGGGGGCAGGTATTGATTTGGCTCTCTTTGTTTCTCCCATCACTCGCTTCCTTTCTCACTTGCTTCTCCTTTGCTTTCTCCTTGTAGCCTCACTGATGGCTCATCACATTCACTGTTTTTCTTTTTTCATTTACTTGCTTTACACTCTCTTTTTCCACCTCCCATTTTCTTTCGCTCTAAATCTCTGGATTATGCATTGTGTGTCACTCTGTGTTTTTGTGTCTCTCTTCTCTAATCCATTGTTTTCTTCCACTACACCCCTTCATCCCTTTCCTTCCCTCTCCTCCTCGGAGTCTCCTCCTCCGTCACTCATTGTCATTCTCATGTCTAAGTCCCACTTGATTCCCTTTTGCCTGCAGTTCGATAGGTCTTTCATTAAATGTGTCTATGGGTGTGTGTGTGTGTGTTAAAAAGCTTTCGTCACAAAACGGGATCAAATGATCGATGAGGGGATGAAAACAGGGGAGTTGAACATGAGATGGGGAGATTTAGAAAATGAGAAATAAAGGAGCGCAAAGAGGAAAGACTTTTCTAGTCTATAGCCTGTTTCTACCTCTCTATTTCACTGTCTCTTTCCCATTTTTCCATACCACCTCTAACTTTTACTTTTCAGTTTCCTGCTCAAGTCATCTTTTACTTCTGCTTTTCCTCTCTGCACCTCTTTCTGCTTCCCTCTCAGTAGCCTCTATTCCTGCTTTCTCAGTTTTTTTTTTCATCTCAGTTCAAAGCCTCTCCAAGTGCAGGAGCCAGCAGGAGATTTTCTGTTTGTGGGAAGAAACGGCAGGGTGGATCTCAGGAAACATTCCTTTTTACTGTTGTTGAGTATCATAGTCTAAACTCTAAATATGGCCTGTTGTAAAACTCTGAGCCATTTCAATGTAATGCATTACTTTTTTATTCTTCCCTTTGTGTTTGTGGGAAAATAGAAGGTTTCAGGAAATAAACCCTGATTTAACACCCTGTTATTGTGAGGAGCAATGTTATTCTTCCTGTGGCCTAATCTTCCACTTCTTCCACTAATGTACTGTTGAATTCACAAGCTGTTATTTACTATACCATCTCGCATTGCAATACTGTTTTTCTTAGTTAAATTGCCCTTTTTTGTGCTCTCTACCATTAACTACTATCACAATTCTTCATTGTTTGCTACCATTAGAAGATCTCATTACATTGAGACCTGACACTATACTATGTCTAGTCCATGTGCTTTTATTATTTCAATGCAGAATACAACAAAACTTTTTATACTTTCCGTTCTGACTTACTTTCTTGAATTCTTTGGTTTGATTTGACTATCTTATAGACAAAAAAAAGAAAAGAAATGAAGACAGATAAAGCTGGAAATATCACAAAATTGTGGGGAAATATATACATAAAAGTTGTGTATATTATTCTGTAATTAATTGATATCAGAATACATGCTCATAATTTTAAATATCAATTATAATACAGTCTTGCCTACTGGACATCCTACATAAATAATATTGCACTGTAAATAATGTTTACATTTTCAAGCCTGACTTAATTAATATTATTTTGCTATTCATCTAATTTAACCTTTAATGTCATTTTTTTCAGATTTTATAGAATTTCCTGTTTAAATTTACAATTTAATTATGATTCTAATTCTGGGACAATTGGCATTTGTCATTTTTAGAAAAGAAATCTGAATATGTTTCATGTTTTTTACAGAAGGGATCCCTTTTTTAATTTCATATATTAATATGAAAAATATTGTCATATACCCTAAATTCTCCTTATAACCAGTGGGCTAATCTAAACAAAACTTTGCATCAAAACACACACTGCACTTATTAACATCTATATGTTTATTTAAAAAAATATTTATTATAAATCTCTTGTTTTATAAATTGGATGGATGGATTTTATAAAATCAGTCCAAAACAGAAATGGGCGTTTTCTTTCCAACAGTCTGAAAGAAAATATGTTTTATAAGCAAAATAGCTCAAAATCTCAAAACTGAAGAAACAAATATTTCTGCATGTAATTTTTCAACAATATTTATTTTATTTAGTTGATTTAGATTAACATTTCATGCTTTTATCCATAACTATGGAAGCAGTTATGTAGAGTATTACTTCCTCATACCTTTACAGCTGGGTTTACTTTGGTTCCAGGTTCCATCTTTAATGCAGCGCAGAACGTTGCGTCCATGTCCAGGTGGTTCCATCAAGTGACCAGGGTTGCAGCGGTAGATCACTGTGTGGTTGAAGTTAAACTCTCTTCCTATATAGATTCCATTGGCTATTGTCCCAGGATCTCCACAACTGATCACTAAAGGAAGTAACAGGAATTTTATGGAATCAGTGAGCCTAAATCAGCAAGCCTGGAACTGTGGATGAGAGCAGTATCATTTAAAACTAAAGCCTAAAAACAGTGCTTTATAAAATGACTTAAAAACAACACTTTCCTTTTGCTCAAATTTCTTTCTGCCTTCCTCACTGTAACTTCCCTGACGCACATCCCAACTTGATTCTATCTACCTCCCACCTCCTTTGTCCCCTTTCCCTACACATCTGTCTGCCTCTGTTAAACTTTACACTTTAAAATCTCTCACACAAGAGACCTTGTGCAGTTCTGAAGATACACAGCAGCTGCTTTCACAGTCCTTGAACAACTTATGATACTTTTGAACCATTTGCTAAAGAAAAACACTGCCATACATATAACAATAATGATAATATTTTAATCAGCTCTTCTAGGCTATGTGAGAATCCCATGCTGTTTGAACTAATCACTCAGACAGCAATGATCATCCTACCAGTACAATCTGGGGGTTGTCCTGTCCATGTCCCATTTGTGGTGCAGTGTCTGGTGGTCAGGCCTGATGTTTTGAAGCCTTCCCAGCACGTGTAAGCCACTGAGCTGCCGAAGGTGATGCCGTCACTGAAGACAATTCTGCCATGTGCTGGGGTGCCAGGGTTACCACAGGATACAGCTGAGGGGTGAGGAAATACCAATCAGCGTTGATTAAACTCAGCGATAATATCGGTGTAAGCAATACTGTCTTCCTGTCCCTCAGGGCTGATCAGCTGTGGGCTACAATAATGAGATTATCACTGGAGTCAGCTGGAAATAACATAAAATATCTCCTTGAGGTAGCGAAGCTGATTAATGATTAAAGGCTGTTGGGCTAGGGCGACCCCAAAGCTGAGCGTCAGTCCCTGGGTGGGACTTTTACTGCATGTTTCCTGTCTCTCTCCATTTTCACTATCCAATCAAGGCAGAAATGCATAAAATAATGTAAAAAAAAAAGGAGTGTGTTTGACTGATCCTTAGCAGTTAATTACAGATGAATTACAGTTGTGCCGTAGAGGGTGAGAGGAAGTTGTTAAAACACCCACATCACTAAGTTTAACCTCCAAAACGCCACTGAGTCAAGTACAACGCCTGTAAAAGATCCAAGGTCGGTGTTGGCTGATAGTGCTTACTGTTTGCCAAAACATCTGCGAGGTACAGCAATTGTAGAAGAAAACAAATGATGGCAAGAAGCAGCACTGGGTCATGCAGCAGGACTGTGGAGCTAATTATCAGTCAATACTTGTGGACAATGTCCTTCCTGAGTCATCTTTGGGGAGAACACAGTTGCAGCGATGAGAGCACAGAGAATACAGAAATATATTTCAAGACAGGCTGTGTGCTTGACATTGCAGCATTCATTAAGTCACACTGGTGTTCATGTTCCCAGCTGCTTCAACAGTTCCTCTACTAAAGTCTACAGTGAATTTAAGGGGTTCCCTTTTATTTTGTGGAAAAAGTCACCCTCTGTGATGTCTTCTTTTGAGCCATGGACGTTTTCTTTGTGTCTGAGCCGCAGCTGGTCTTGTAGATTGTAAGACAAAATTGTCAGGGGATGGTTCATGAATGCAGCCGGGAAAGCACTACAACTCTATCTAGCGAGCCATCGACCTTTAGTCTGCTGGCACAGCACATTAACAGAACCGACAGAAATTAGCAACCAGCCACAGCACATTTCACTAATAAGATCATGACAGCTGACAGCCTTTAACAATCAAACACCTATTGATGGGATTCATTAGCTAGAACCCTTAAAAGCCTTGTTCAAAAGTACATGAGACGGTGTGTAGGTGGAGCACATCATACAAAGCTGCATGTACGTTTATGACAGCTAGCTATTTTTTTATTTATTTTTTTTAAATCTGTGAGTAACAGTTTGTAGATGAGTGTGTATTTGATTGGAAGTGTGTAGAGATTTCTTTGTATTTGTGTGTGTCAGTGACAGATGTCTTACCCTCTCTGAATCAGCTTTTAACCACCATTAGCTTAATGAAAAACAACTGTAGACAGACATAAATAATTACCTTATACAATCACAGACAATGGCACACACAAACACAGTCTGTAAGACTGACTTGATATTTACATCAGTTTTTCAACATATGCAAGCAAGTCAAAACTTAGAAGAGTTTAAAATGAGCGATTGTCTGCAGTTTCTCAACCGCACATTACCCACAACAGCTTGATATAATTTCAGTTTAGAGATCTGTTCAGATATGAGTATTTTTTATTTTTTTACTGATACCGATTTCCGACAGAAAGAAAAAACAACACATTATGAGATTCAGCATTTCGAAAACATGGCATTCTCAGGATTGGGAACACTTTTGTAACACAACTCAGTGAATGGAATTTAGGTATAGCAGGAAGTACGCTTTAAATTGTACTATTGTTAGTATACTGGTGACTTTTGTGTGTCACAGGCACATAAACAAGCACTGATACAGTGTGACTCCCTCTTCCTCGAACCTAACAACTCAAATTGCTGCAAGAATAAATCGTCTATCCAATTGAATTTAAAATTTGCATCAGACTACAGTGTAGACCATGTCTGCTTTCCTCTGCCTGAATGTCTGTGGTGAAAATCGGCAAAGCTACGCAGGCAGCAGCTAATGGCTCCAGTGTCTCTACAGTTCTAGGGGGACCTACTGTAATTTCCCCTGAATTCCCATGGGTTTAAAGACCGTCTTTGAAAACTGCTGTTGTCAACTATAGGATGCAGTTTATTAACACAGTGCTGTCAAAGATCCAGCTTATTTACGAGTGACACACTTTAATCCTTTGTGTCTGACGAGCACGCACACACAAACAAACTTGAGTCTTCATATTTTAAATTCAACAATCATCTTACATTATGTGCCTCTGGTGTTACATCTCTGAATTTTGAGAAATGATTAAAATGACCACTTGTGGACAAACAATGTTGTTAATGATTTATTATTGCGTTCTTGCTGCAGAATTTTAGATCGCAGTGAGTAATTGAAAAATCAGCTGAGGAATTACACTCGCTCAAGAGCCTATATAATGTTTATTTAAAAATTAATGGCTTTATATACAGCTTTCATACTGCTGCACAAACTCTGAAACACACTGTTTTTTCTTTCCTGTCTCTTTAAGATGTCCTCCCAAATAGGACATCTTAAAGAGATGTCCTATTTGGTCAGTGACAATGTGGCAAAGGACTGTTGGTTATGTATCTTAATTATGTGATTACAGATATAACATTGCAAGTGTCAGCTGGTAACACAAAAACCCAGAATGCAACTATGTTTGAAACAGAACCAGAGCACGAACATAGAGAGGGTCCTGCAGAGGTCAATATTTCATTTTGCATTATCATACTCCAAACTGCAGTTTGCATTTATTTTTCACATATGCACAAGTAGGGAGTGCCAACCAAAGTTTACAGCAACTTGCACTGTGGCAACAGTGCAAAAAAAGACTCTTGTCTTCACTTTTAGAGCCAACAGCAAACCAAGAGCATGCTTTGCACGCCGATGAGAGATGTTGGAGATCAGTTTTGCAGAAGTGTCTCTAGCAGGCAAATGAAAAATGGCAGACTGCGAGGCAGCTGCTCATTAATATTTAACACAATAAAATAAACTGAAAACCCAAGAAGTGTAATATCAGCATTTGTAACATAAAATGTCTATATTTAACTCTATCTGTATCACATATGGGCAAAGTATGGTGGACCATCTCAGTCTGACCAACATATTACAGTAAAAAAATAAAAAGTAAAAGGACTTAAAAAGAAAATTAATGTAATATGTGTGTGTATAG
>VURO01021124.1:49948-70932 GCA_015108175.1 Pelvicachromis taeniatus
TGTGTGTATAGAAGTATTCAATTATCCAATATGGGCCCTTCACTCTAACTTTATCTAAATCAATATGGCTCTCACAAAAAAAAAAAACTTAAGATAAAGATCTAAATAATTAAATCCATAGACCACATACCATAGAATTTATAAGTAAATCTTGTTGGGTTCGTTTTATATCAGGGTATATTTTTAAGGCAATGTTTTATAGAATCTAGTCTGAGGCCCAAAGGTAACCTCAAAAGAGACAAAGACGACTTGCCATTAAAGGGTATGTTTTCAAAACAGACAGTTCAGTATGTTGTCACATTTAAATATCTTGTATAAATCCAGCAGCAGCCTTTTAAAGAGTCTATATAAATAGATTACAGATAAGAAGAGCCCATAAATATCTCTCTTGAGTTAAGGACAATGAACTGCTTCGATTTTCAGCACTATGACAGAAAATAACAAAATAAATAATAAGTTCTATATGCTGTTTAAAGTGTAAGCTGCAGTTTACGTTTCATTCAAGTTCAACTGCCAACCTAACATGAGGAATATAAACGGTCATTTTGACACTTCCCACCTTGACAGACAGGCTGTGTACCACTCCAGGTGCCATTATGAAGGCAGGTCCTCTCGGCTGACCCAATCAGGTTATATCCTGCCTCACAGCTGAAGCGCAAAAGGCTCTTGGTTTTAAATTCCTCTCCTCCTATACAGGCACCATGAGGAGGGATCCCTGGGTCTCCACAGATTCCAGTGCTCACACCTATAGCCAGAAAGGAACCATAAAGTTAATGTACCAAACTCAGCAATGCTCTTAAAAACCAAATTACTTCCCCACCACCCAACATAATCCTGGACTGCTGCGACACAAACATAGAAACACATCAAACCACATCAATTTGCACACTGAATTCAAATACACTTGCTGCAGTCATGTCCATTAGTGTTCTAATAGGTTTTAGTGATTTTGTGCAACTAAATGGTAAAATACTAGATCAGGAGGCCATCTCTCACTGGGATCATTATGCTAAAAATACATGCAAGCATTCATGCTAGAGGTCAACAACATCAACTAAACAGCATATGCGCTGGATAAATTGCAATGACACAATTTGCCTGCTTACCCTTTTCATATACAGTAACTCACACATAGATGCACATACCCAGACATGCAAACTTTGTAGAACTGTACTTTGCATTTAGGCTATACCAAATTGTTCTAGCATTAAAAGCACTGAGCGTGTCACAATTTTAGCAGCTTAAATTCCATCGGTAGGGATTTGTGAGTTTAACAGGGTACAGCGCCAAATGCAGTGTCTTGCATCTCAATGAGTTCTTCAGCTGCAGGATGTATTCTGCCCTGCTGAGTGCTCTGTTTTGAGGCCAGCAGAGTAAGCTTATTGCGTTTCAGCTGTTGAGACTGTTGATGCTGAGTTTAGAAATGATCGGTTGTAGTGTTGTGGGATCTGTGTAACCCCAGTGTAGAGGAATGCTTACAACCTGAGAAGTGAACAAGGACTCTGCCACCTCTCTATTCCTGCCTGTTTCTAACATGTGCGGTTCAAGCCAGGAAATATGCCCTGTAGTATAACGTGTGCTCAGTTTCCGGCATGTAAGAGATCATTTTGTCTCTTACGCTGTGTTTGTGATCAATTGCGGAGGTAACAAAAATGACATAAAATACTTTGTCAAGATAATTTACACAAGCAAAACTGCCAAATGGGGACATAGTTCATAAATTTGTAATGCAATAAAAAGCATATAAAAACTGATCAAAGTTGTTTTTTTTTTAACAGCTTGAAATGTTGAAATGATTTCGCCCTTCATCTTTTTTAGAGCAGCGTAGAGCCAATGGGAGGACATGTGCAATGAAGGGCATCGTGGTCACGGGGTGGTTGGTTCTCAGTAAGCTGGAAGGTAGGTAATTATAATCAACGATATAAACAGCTTGCTGCAATTTGTCACTTATTAAATTGATTAACTGATTTAAAATTATGGCGTCTCTTCTGGTAGCTTATTCATGTCTGGAACTGTGGAAAGTGGAAAATCGAATCCAGAGATAAATATTCATAGAGCACTGTGCAAAATTGCACAAGGACTAACTTTCAATCATAATGTGACGTTTCTTAGGTGACTGTGTACCACTGTCATTTCCTCAATACAGTACATCACACCCTGTGATCTAAAATAAAAAACAATACAGTTGAAGAATTGAGTAGTTCTGAAAGACACAAGAAGCCTGTCCGTCAGTCATAGATACCTGTCAGTTCCAGTTAATACTTCACAGTATATTATACTGAGGCAAAACAAAGATGTCTTCATACTGACTTGCCTGTGGGGTATGGCTCACTGTTTTTGTTCCAGATGGGGTGTTGCTGTTTTTTTAATAGCTCAATCTCTTGTTCCCAAAAAACACTTGTTTCATTCTTCAATTCCCTGGAATTGTACTGTTTTTAACTTTAATCCGTGAGTTTTTGCTCTTCTGTACTTTTTACTGGAACTGTTTACCATCTGACAAGATCTCTGCATACTATGTATACACTAGCAGTTAAAGGTTTGGACACACGTTCTCATTTAATGGTTTTTCTTTATTTTTACTTGTTTCTACATTGTAGACATATTGAAGACATCAAATATATGACACAAGATATATAGAATTATATAGCGAAGAAATAATTGATAAATAACTCTAAATATGTTTTATATTTTATATTCCTGAAAGTAGGTCACTTTACTTTGTTACCAGCGCTTCAAATTCTTGGCCTCCTCTCAAGGAGCTTTATGATGTAGTCACCTGAAATGGTTTTCACTTCACAGCCTTGTCAGGGTTCATTTGTGGAATTTTTTGCCTTCCTAATGGGGTTCGGACCATCAGTTGTATTGTGCAGGTTGGTACAGCCCTATGTGGCAACTGCTAGAATTTATATTATGGCAAGAACCAATCAGCTAAGTTAAGAGAAATGACAGTCCATCATTACTTTAAGAACTGAAGGTCAGTCAGTCTGGAAAATTGCTAAAACTTAGAATTCCTCACTAAGTGCGCAAAAACCATCAAGTGCTACAACGAAACTGGGAATTGCCTCAGTAAAAGGAAGACCAAGAGTCACCTCTGCTGCTGAGGATAAATTCATCCGAGTTACCAGCCTCAGAAATCGCAAGTTAATAGCATTTCAGATTAGAGCCCAGATAAATGCGACACAGCGTTCCAGTAGCAGATACATCTCTACATCAACTGTTCAGAGGAGACCATGTGAATCAGGCCTTTATGGTCAAACAGCTGCTAAGAAACCTCGACTAAGGAAAAGCAACACGCAGAAAAGATTTGTTTGGGCCAAGAAACACAAGGAATGAGCATCAGACCAGCGGAAATCTGTGCTACAGTTTAAACAGTCATGAAAATAAAGAAAATCCATTAAATTAGAAGGTGTCGTCGTTTGTAGAACCAATGAAGATAAACATCTAAGATTTTTCGAATTTAAATTGTCAGATAATAATTTTATTTTCTGTGACAAGGTCAAATATCTTGAACATCTTATTATAGATCAAATACAAGAAGATTTCTCTTTATAGAGCATACTGTATATCTCTGTATGCTTCATACTTGTGGACAAACTATAGGAAAGTGAGTCTGCATAAACCTGTAGCCATAATGATGCCATGAGCTTATCATTAAAGAGAAAAGGTGGCTCAACACCAGCATAGACAATTGTCTCTTTGTGGGAAGGTGATCTGAGTATATTTTTTTCTTATTTTTAGTTGATGTGTTTTATGTGACTGTCATGCTTGTTTTTATGAACCATGAGTCTGGAATAAAGACTGACTGACTGGCACAAATTGCACACGGTTGTTGTGAGCAAGAGTGCTTGCCATACTGTAATATTTTATTTTAGTAATTTTGTTCTGCAAACCCTTATTAAAAAGGCATTTCTGGATACACGTTTCCTTGTTGAAAGCCTCAGTGTAGATGCAGTACATTTGCCTTACGTGTAAAACCAGGCTCAGACGTATCGTGTGCTTTGAGTTTGAATATGTATGACAGCAACAGTGAATCATTCAACTTAGCCCTAATCCTGCACAAAATGTAAATTCTGTCTATTAGACATGCAGATATATCAACTACTTTGACTTTACCAGTGCAGTAGGGTGGTGCTCCACTCCATGTACCATCTTCCTGACAGTGGCGAGTAGCATTGCCCACAAGCACTCCACCAGGTAGACAAGAGTACTGCAGTGCTGAACCATATGTCCAACTGTTGGTTCCAGATACTACTACATTAGGGGGTACACCAGGGTCACCACAGGAAATAGCTACAGAGACAGCAAGAGATTGAAAGAGATAAAGAAGGGTTTAGAGTGTGTGTGTTTGTGTATGTCTCTGAGTGTGTCTGTGTTTGAGTGTTAATGCATCCAACTATAGATTACAGATACTATTGCTTCAGGTTGTGCAGCTGGGTCACTGCAGAGACAGCAAACAGGAGAGTGTTTTCAGCAAAAGAGGGGTGGGATTAATGCAAGCCCTTGTTGTTTTTGTGTGTGTCAAAATACACAAACAGGGACTGCAAGAAGAAAGAAGTGAAGACATTAAATGTAGCATGAGACAGAGGCGCTAGCTATTCAACCAAGGTGAACTGGAAGACAACCAAGGATGTTTTGTTTGTGTGATATGCACCTTAACTATTACAAGAGTACTTATTTTGACTTTGCAACTGTACAATATAACTTGTGCACATAAATAGTTATTTAACCCACCTTGCTTACACCCCATTGTGGCATACGGGCATGCAAGTAAAGCTTATTGAGTTTAACTGAATTGCCTGAGAGAGGGAGAGAAAACCAATAACTCATCTGAAATTAAATTCACTTCAGCCAGACAAAACTGAAAGCATCTCTGCTTTTCTTCTATGTAGAAAACTAGAAAAAAATAATTCCAAAGCATTTAAGCAACAGACGCCCAATTTTTTTCTTCAGCTTTGGAAAAATCTATGTTTTACAAAGCCCAAGTTTCTGGAGGACACTGATATGGAACTGCTCTCGATTTTCTATTGCTGCCAAATGACTTGTCCTCCGATATCTCTCCTTACCCCCAAATTGTATTACTCCATCCTCTCCTTGCCCCTCTGTCATCACCCCTTTCCCCCCAATTTTCCGATAAGACCTTGTTTCGCAAATGCAACGCTTGATGCACAGACGCCAAGTGCTTCACCGGTGTCTGCCCTTTCCTTCCTCTCTGTCTGATTTCTCATCTCTACACTTCTGTTCCCGTGTCTTCATTCTGTGCTTTTGTTCACCTCCTTCTGTTCCCCTCTTCATCTGTGAATCTGCTTCCTTCTCACTATCACTCACTCTAGTTTAATCTCTGTTTCTATCAGCAATGGTAGCTTTCTAACAAGACCAGCTATAGCCTTATGAGACACATTCCAACTTTCTTTTTCTGTAAACACACATACACACAAATCACACTCAAACCTTGAAGACTCTTTCTTTCATACCCTTTTTTTATGATTACTTTCTTCCCATTTTCTTTCTTGAACCCTCTCGTTTGCTCTCACTTTCTCATTCACTCCTCCTTATCTTACTCTCAAAGGCTCTTCAGGCTATTTCAATCCTCAAATGCCTATTCTAGAAAACTAAAAAAAAAAGCCACCTGCTTGTGTCTACTTTTTTGAAGACACGTTCTTATAAAAAAAATAAAAATCCAAGAATTCTTTTGTTCACAATAGGAAAGACATTTTGCTTATAAGCCATTGGGCTTTCATTCAGTATCTGCTTCTGTTACAGCTATATTGTAAATATTTCCCCGACTACCTTCATCTGTTCATCCATACCTAGGCAACGAGGGATTGGCCGATCCCACAGTCCGTTATGCTGGCATGTAAGGAGTGCAGAACCCAAAAGGTAGAAGCCTCGTTTGCAATGGATCGATACAGTCACACAATAGCTGAAGACTTCTGGGTAACGAAGGCCAGACTGGCGCACGCCATTCTCCACATGACCGGGGTCAGAACAGTTCACCACTGTACAAGAGAGCAGAAGAGCCATTTAGAAGTATTTACATAGTTTATATATCCAAACATATATAAAAGTGATGACTATATATCTTGGGAGCTTTGTGGGGTTAAATACTGAATACTCAATTACAATTGAACAAAGTTGCAATTTCATATCGTTCATGCTGGTCTGTTTCTGGTCTTCTTTAAACTGCTCTTTTGTCATACCCTGCTCTGTTTTTTGAAGCATTTTGTTCCCTATTCCCTCCTCTGGTCCTTTGTACTTTTTTCTCTCTGGGTAGATGCCAGTCCAATAGGAGTGGAGTTTGATTTTCCCCATGTCGCAGGGGAGACTGACATTCACTCAAATTCAAGTCCATGGGGGAGACGCCTGTGTGTGTGCATGTGTGTGTGTGTTTGGCACCCTATGGGAACAAAGAAAGTTTCAGTCTCATAATTGACAGCTGCTGCTGTGAGGTAAAAAGAGGGAGGGAGAGCAGGATAAGACAGAAAATGTGGGGGAGATGGAGAAAGCAAGCAGGCAAGCGAGGATGAATCGCTTCAATGGGAAACCCATGTGAGCAACTACGTTATATCGATCTGCTCTCATGACTTTGCAAAATGCTTGTGTGTGTGCGTGCTTGAGTATATCATAACTGTTACACTACCAGAGGTCTAGAGAGGTTTGTACTGTAATGACCGTGCATGGTTAGCAGAGGATAAGAGCATGTCTCTGGACATGTACCCAGCTGTGTTTGTGCACGAATGAATTTATTAGTTTATTTGGAGATACAGTGATTGTGTCTGAATTCATCTTGCAGATAAGGTTTTGTTGTGTTCTCTCTTTTACTAGCAGCAGACTCGGTTCCAAAAGCAATTTCATTTACATAATGTGGGCAGAAGCAAATTCAGTCAACACATGCTGAACATACCACGGCAATCCACAGTTTAAAGGAAAATCAGTTTTTTACAATACAACCTAGGGATAATTTTTGTCATTGAGGCCTTTTATTTTATTTGGTTATGATTTTACTCAACAGATGTAGATAGCATCATATTACCTCCTCACACATAGATTTTATGATTTTAAAAGTGAAAAAAGCTACGTAGACAATTAAATTCTCTATTTTACTCACAGAACGTGTGTACATTTACTTTCTTGACAAAACAAAAGAATATAAAACTCTAATCTATAGAGGTGATTTAACAGAAAAAAGCATTGCAAGGATGTGCCTGTGGACGTGCATGTGTTGCTAGCTCTGTGTTAATGAATGCGGACGAGACCTTTGCAGACTGGTAAGGGGCTGCTCCACTGCCCGTTAAGTCGGCACTGAGCCCGGCCATTTCCACTGAGGACGTAACCTCTGTTGCAGGTGAAGTTGACCACATCATTGAGATTGAATTCGGTGCCATTGGTCCGCCCATTGGCTGGGTTGCCTGGGTGACCACAAGTGATTGCTGAGAGAAAAAGAGTGGAGAAAAATGTGATGAGAAACTTGCGGTTTGGAATAAGTATTGTGGTTCTTCCTCTTGATATTTTGTGATATTTCCAACTTTTTGGGGGAACATAATGTTGGTGCACAGATATTCATTGAAAAAAAATGCTAAAAGAATAAGTTGTGTGATGTCTCTGAAGACTACGTGTAATGGATTGCCTTTAAATAAAATTATAGGTTTTAGCTTTTCATATTTAACAAAAGCAGCAAACAATCATTAACTCCAAACTGCAATGTTGTTGGTATTGTGAACTTACGGACACAGACAGGTGTGGTTCCAGACCACCGATGGTCTTGTTGGCAGATTCTGACTGATGTGCCAATTAGGCGATATCCTAACATGCACTGGTATACCACTGTGTCACGGTAACTAGATCCATCCCCGCTAATGTGGCCATTGACGATAGGATCGGGAGAGTCACAATGACCAGCTGGGAGAAGCAAAGTGACAGAAATTAATACAGCACAATGAAACACATCTTTAACTCACTCACATCACTGAAGCTGGCTTTGTGTGCTGAGCCCTGATTTTACACACATTCTGGTTCATTGTGCCAGCAGTCACTGTGGAGTGCCAAATTATATGTAGGAGCTTAGATGCTTAAACTTTCAAATGTCTGCCTTTGCAAATCATCCTTCAAAGACTTTAGTCCCAAACTTGCAGCAATTACAGATGGGCAAAAGTCTCTTAAAAGCAGTCCTTTAAAAAAAAAGATTTCATGCACTACATCTGCCCAGGATTACTTAAAGCTTCAGCACATAAATTGCAAGACTCCCGTGTGCTGATATGTAAAGAAATTCATCTGTTAACAGCTGTGTTTCAAAGTCGATCCCTTTTTCTTGATGTCTGTGTATCTAAAGGAGTCAGTGACTGAGTACTATGACCAGTATTTTTACTAGTTCTTATACCGATTAACAGTTTCACGTCTCCACATCTTAAGATTCTCCAGACATATAGTCCACCCAGTTCTGAATGGTCACTTGGTTAATGCCAAAGGTTAATAGGTTAGTAGTAGTTAAAAATAACTGGCCTTTCTAAAATTGTTACAATTAGACACTTATTTGTAACAATTTTATTTCCACACTTTGTACACTAATTTTAAGAACTAGTATTATTATTGTTGTTTTGTTAGGTCAGCAAATATCATCTCTATCAACAAAAGACAAATACTGTTATAGTTTGCCTATTCGTCAAAATCTCAAAAGAATGTGAGGGTGAACATGAAATTTGCACGTGTAACGTCAACATTAGCGATGTGCTATCTTATCAAATGTATACATATAAGCTCTACTTGTTCATTACATTGTGAGACTTGGGTGATCTATTCCATGATGTTAGTGAGGTACTAATGAGGTTGGATTTTTTTCATTAATGTAATATGAAATGAGTCAAGGCTTTGATTTTACTTTAACAGCTTGCTACATTTCTTTTCCAGTGACTTACATTTGAATCAAACTGTTCATTTTTGTGCCAAAGCGATTTAGGATAAACCACAACACCTTGAACATCCTATCACATTTAAGGGACATTACCTAGACACCTGGTCTCTACACCACTCCACAGCCCATTAGCGCCACACTCCCTCACGTGGGATCCCACCAGTGTGTAGCCATGGTTACACATGAAGATTGCAGTTGCTCCGAATGTGGTCAACATCCCCAGTTTGGTACCAAAAGGTGGGGAAGGAAGTTCCCCGCAGGAGATAACTAAATAAATGAAATAAATGTGTCGTTACAAAATAGCAAATTACACATTACATAACATCGTGTGCAAATTATACCATTCTATGTTTTACAAAATCTGCAAACTACGTGGTCTGTGTTGTCCAAGCCTTTATCATGATAGATAAGTTAAACAAACCATTACAAGACTACCATCCTAAAATTAAACACAGTAAATTTTTTTGTTTTCTAACGCAATATCTGTCTGAATGTATTTCCTTTAGAAGATTTAAGCTCATTCTGCCTTAATATCCTGGGAGACACTGCTTTAAAGTCACTGGCTAATTTAAACAGACACTTCTGTTACATTGCCAAATCCCTTAAAACTGCTGCAATGGTAGGTAGGTCAGCCCAAACACTACCTAGAGAAATTCACAAAAGACGTAGCCAAATAAAGTTTTTAAACCACTGGCTTAATGTAAAATACATTTCAATTTTTAATCATTTTTTTTAAACTTCTCCAGTGTAAACATTTCACTTTTCCATTGGCATATCATATATTATGAAACACTATGAAATTCTGTAGCCTACTGGAAAGTTGTCAAAGTCACAATGTTCTGTCATAGCCTCTCTTTATGAAACAAGCAGCAAAGACGCATTGCATAGTAAGACTGTATTTGTAAAGACAGTATTTCACTACTATCGACATATACCCCACATTTAGGAAGCACAGACTGCATTCTGTTTGAAAGAGACACAGTCCCTAGACAATGTTCAGTGGTTAATATCCTAAGGCGTTTCGAGACACATATACCCCTGGTAACTAATTTCACAAAAAGTAGAAGAACGAGAAATAGATAAACTCTCATGCACAACCACATATAAAGTAGCTCCCTCTCAAATATACAGATGACAGAGAATTATGCACATGCAGGCTTGCCCCTCAAAGCAGGTGAAAAGCATTGTTTTATTGGGGGGGTTGTTTTGGTTTTTTACACTAAACATGGCAATTATGGTAGGAAAGTAGCTTTCTCTAATTATTCCAAGTCCCCCATATGTTCTGCTAGGAAATGGGAAACAGGTGCAGTGATTTTAAATCATACCTGAAATACAGAATATATAGCAAAAAGATTTATGCAATTTAAAAGGGCTTAAAAGTCAGTATTTAGTATGACTACCTTTATTTTTTTAACGCAGTCTAAAATCTCTCTTATCATTTCTTTAAATAGCCTTCAGGAATAATTTTTCAGGCTTCTTGGAGGATATTCAAAGCTCTTTTTCGCTGCCTTTTGTTCGGCTCTCTGTCAAGATGATCTCACACTGCTTCAGTAATGCTGAGCTCACCTTTCCAGACCTCCTTTGTATATATTGAATCAAACAAACAAAAACAACAAAAAACAAACAAAACAAAACAAAAACCCATTCCTCTGAAAATGGTCAGATAGAAGGGGTGGACTGAAAGTGAGAAAAAATAAGCAGACGATGTCAAAAGACAAACTTCGAAAACCTTTCAGAAAGTGTGGATAACTATTGCTCAAGACTACTTAAAAAAATTACATCAATGTCAGACTTCTTGGAAGAAAAGATAAAGAAATTCCAGTCTGAGAGTCTGAGACTTTTTTATATTTCACAACAAATGTGGATTTTTGTGTGCATATTTGACCTGCTTGTATTGGTATGCTACTGAATGAAAAGCGTTTGATATATGTGAGTATGTGTGACTAAATGTACTGCTTACACACTTGACATGCCTGTATCAATGTAGGTACCAATATTTGGCTTTTGTCATGGTAATGGGTCTGTGACACAGTGTTATGTAAGTCATATTCCTTGATTATTTGTTATTCATGGATTTGGGTTACTGTGTCGTGTGTGTTCCATGTTTCACATCCAGTCAGTCCTGTTCCCACCACCAGCCCCGATTCAAACACATGATCCTGTATTGTGTTCTCTGCACCTGTTCCATTTTTGCACTGATCATCACCTGCATTCATGTATATATCTATCTGCTTAGCACTTTTTCTTTTTTTTTAAGTGTTTGTGTTCTCGTATGTCTCACACAAAGTACTGTCTCTGTGTCAAGGTCACATCTTTGTGAATGACTGTTGTTTCCTGTTTTATTTTGATAGTCAGTGTATCTAATTTTGCTTCCCCTTGCCTCATTATGTCTGATTAGGCCCAGCTGTGTTTCCCTCCTGTTTCCCATTCCCTCGTTACTCCCTCGTGTATTTAAGCCCTGCCTTTTCCCTTGCCCCTTGTTGCGTTGTACACCTTCACTGCTATTTAGAGTCCTAGCTTCCCAGTTCCAGGTTTGGGTTTTATTTTTGTGGTCCAGCTTATGTTCTAGTTTCCAGTGTTTCAGTCCTTAGTTCTTATGTTCAGGGTTTTTGTTTGTTTTTTGCAAGTTTATGTTATGGTGGATTTCCCAGTAATAACGCTGTCGTTTTCAGTTAACCTCCCGTGTTGTGAGTACTGCGTTGGGGTCCTACATCCTGCCCGCCACACAGCCGAACTGTGACAACTTTATGTATGATCTGACTCACGAGTAATGAGCAGTATAATACTACTACAGGAGGAAGTTTAGAAGGTGCACCAAATACTAATATTATTATTAGACCAGATGATTATGAGCTAAGTAAGACAGTCATAATAGTGTCTTTGTGTGTATCAGTACTTACTCTTACAGGTAGCTGGGGCATCTGAACCCTCCCACGTTCGGTTGGCAAGGCACCGAAGAGTCCGATGCCCTGCGCCCAAATAGTACCCCGTTGAACACTCCAGCATCACCATAGAATTAAACTCTCCCAGCCTACCAGAAATTAGGCGGTAGGTCATGTGATCTGAGAGGACACCGTCGATGCTGGAGCAGTGGACCGCTGGACAAAAATAACAATACAGTTATATAAAATGTAACTCAACGGCAGGAGACTTTTAATTCTTAATTAAAATCTCTTAGTATGTATTATTAGTATTAATTGAAATTTAAACTGTATTACGTATTTATAATTCTAAACATATTTCAAATTAATGAATGATTTAGTGGTGCTAAACCAGTGCTTACTCTTTTGTCAAGTAATACAGCCTTACCCAGCCTTATAGCAAAGTTAGAAATACATACGTAGACATCTGGTGACTGTGGCAGCGTTGCTCCAGCTGCCATCCTCCAAACACATGGCAGTCATCGGAACACCTGGGTCAAGGTGGTAACCATGGTTACACTGATAGGTGACCTGGCTCCCAACAGTATACTGGTAAGCATGGAAGCTGCCGTTTCCCGGTGACGGAGGTATTCCACATGAGACAGCTGCCATAACAAAAAGAGAAGTGTTGCAGGAGGAATCCTTTACAACTGCAAACTTTTCACCTTTGTTCAATATCAATATCAATACCAAAACTGAGAAATAACGATTTAAAATTTTACCTTGACAAAAAGGCGGTGGGGTATCCCACTGGAAAAGCCCAGTGGAGTCGAGCTTGCAGGTGGCATTGCTTGAGCCCACCATCCTGTAACCACGGTTACAAAAGTACTGAAGTCTGCTACCTGGGCGAAGTTTGGTTCGGTTGACCACACCGCCATTCAGAGGAGGATCATTAATGCTACAGTAAGCAGCTGGAGACAGAGAAACAAAAAGAGAGTGAGCGAGAAGACAAACAATAAAAACGTGTTCTCAGTGGGCACCTTAATAAATCCATCAACAGTCAAACTGTACAAATAATTTGATTTCCGAAGCTAAAAATAACTGACTGGCGTGACATTTTAAGAGTTTTAAGAGAGTCTGGAAACTTTGTGACATTAATTGTAACACTCCAGGCAATCTGAAGACAACAAAAAGTAAATGCCATCTATTAGTGAATTTAGTGAGCATATAACAATCCTCAAATTAGTGAAGAATCCCAAAGCAAACAGAATAATCATAAACTAGAAGAAGATATTGCACTTATTCTCAAACTTTTCCAAGTAGTGCAGTGTTTTGTCTTCTTAGAGCAGAGTGGTAGAGCATGAATAACACTCTAAACAGTAGCTAGAACACAGCACTCAAGCGCTGTTTGGCTCTCACTTTTCTGTCTGATGTGGTCACTGCTTCACCTGATCTTGGCTCTCCTCCCTCTTGGCTTCACATGAGTGGAATGACATTCCCACTCTGATCAGAACAACAGAGTCTGTAAATCTTTCTTTCCCAGAAGTGTCATATGTCATCTGTTCCCTGTGATTCACCATTTCAGATCTTATCTGATGCTACCATAGCATTTCTCTGTAACAAAATCATTATTCATTTAGGGTCCTTCTTTATATCTGAATGTGTATAATTTCAATAAAGCGACACAGGCTCCAGTCGGATAATATTTTATCTCAAGACCAGCACATCATGTTTATTGTTGAAGATCGCTGGAAGTTTTAGTCACAGGAAAATTTAAAGGATACTTCATATGATTTTTCTTTCCTTTTTTCTGTCATAGTTCCCATCAGACAATCTAATGTTTTTATTGTGCATCTATAAGTAAGCAGTGTAACCAGCGTAGTCAGTAGACAAAGGGCATTTATCATCAGACACAGGGTCATGGAGAGACAAAAGTCTATCTAAAAAGTGTCCGTTCATATAATCTATTTTACCAGATAGTCATCAGCCAGTGAGACGCCAGTAAACACAGAAATCCACCAAAGGTTGAGCAGATATTCCTGTGGAAGCCCAGTAATATCAAATCTTTTTTTTTGGTTCTCTGTTATACTCTGCCATTATAACAGATCTTTCTAACAGGTGACACCATATTTTACCCTACTGTACCTACAAGCTGACTTTAAATCCTACTCCTGTCCAAGCAAAGAGCTGATATTATGTAGCTTCACCAAACCTTTAACTGCCTATTATTAGGCCAACTAACACTGAAAACCTTACTGTCTTGATAAGTGGGTTTATCTAAATGCCAAGGCCTTTTGAGAAGACTAGCAATCATCCCTGCTTATTGTATCCAGCTCCATGTATTTACTTATAGCTGCTCTTTTAAAAACCATTCTGATGAAGGCTGCTCTCCTCCGAGTACAGAGCAGGGACTCCTTGACTTGGTCTCGATCAACACTGAAATCTATTCTTACGCCTGTTTATGTCTCTACAATAATTCCATTTGTCTTTCGAATGACCAACTAATTTCCAGAGCTTTCACATTTATGTTGTTTATGTTGTTATTGTGTTTTACTCTAGTTTTTACACCATTCCTCTAACATTAACTACATTGTATATTGTGACTTTAGTTCCATTTGTAGTAGTTTTAGCTGATGAATACATCACCTTAATTGTTTATTTGAAAAAAATGGAATGGCTCTGCTCGCGCATGTGCTGTGAAGACATGCTGAGATATATATTATTTATCCTACTATCACTGCTGACACCTTCTTTAAAATGTACTAACTACCATACTTATTTACAGCCTGAAGAAAATGCTCCCTGTATGCATTAAAGCAAAAACAACAAAACCGAGAAAGAAAAAGACAAAGACAGGTGAGGAATTTCCAAGTGAATCTTGACAAGTGAAACTAAAGGGATGAGGCTATCCCAGCTTTCAGAATGGTCCGATGATAAATAGATGCCATAGAGTTAATAAAAATGAAGCAGGGTTCATTTCACAGCCAAACAATACATTGAGCCCATGAAGAATAATAAGAAAAAAGCGTAACAGTGATTATTACAGCTTACTCCATCTGCCAACACACATTTATAGTATATACTTCTGAGGATCCTCACAGGTATAATACATCTCCTGCCCCCTAGCCATAAGCATACCAGTCAAAGATATTTCTCAACATATATTTATGATGCAAACTGAACTATAGCTATGTTCAGTTTCAACATAAAGCACCAGATCATCAATAAT
The DNA here is from genome assembly GCA_015108175.1 of Pelvicachromis taeniatus. NCBI lineage: Eukaryota > Metazoa > Chordata > Actinopteri > Cichliformes > Cichlidae > Pelvicachromis > Pelvicachromis taeniatus. Next base: position 64,944 of record VURO01021124.1, read on the forward strand.
GTATAGTAAGTGAAAAATCCCACCTATAATTTTTTTGTTTTCTCCAGAGCTGCTGTTGTCAATGCAATAAGATACCATGGGGAAAGACTATTCTGTTACTTTAGGCCATTTTGCAGATATAACCCAAAGACTAAAATATATCACACTTATTTTTTTTTCCTTCAGTACACAGAGCCAGGAGACAGGCCTTGTGACTTACTCCTTCTAAACCCAAATAGGATTAGTGTCACTATAAATTATTTTTTCTATGACTAAGATTGGAGGATTGTCTTTAACGAATTCTTAACAAGTTAAAATGATTAAGTGGTGAACTAGCTTACAACCCATATCTAAAAAAGCCAACACAACCTCACAGTGTTGGCAAGCCAATACAGATTTAATTCGCTCAATCTGACAAATTAACAAATTGGAGTTACTAATTCTCTCTTGCTCATAAGTAGCATGATGCATTCAAAAATAATGTTTTCTAAATAATCATTGCTCACCCACCTACAACCTTGATGAATTACTTTCATTATTAAGAAAAGCATTAGGGATGGTTATTCACTAAAGCAGAAAAGAGCAGCTAATTTAGTAGTCAAAAACGTTTTAACACAGGGGGCCACACATACGTCCATGTACTGTGTAGCAGAATAAGCAGAATAAGACAGCAGGAGCAGGAGTCAGCCCCTTCCAGAAAACTCACATGGGAAAATTGGCAGTATGTAGCACACAAGGATATTCCATTTCAATCAAATAAAAATATCAATAATTCAGAAGGTACCAGATGTACCTGAATATCGTATCTTGAATCCCCTCTTGTTGGTTGCGTGGTCAGTGGACCATCGTAGATAGAGTTGGTTTGTCTTAGATGTGAAGTTCAGTTGAGAGGAATGGTTACCACTTAGAGCAACAAGCAGTGGGCTTTGTCCCGAAGATCCTAGTAAAACAAATAATTTAGTTTTCAGAGCTATTTTGTCATTTAAGTATCTGTTGGAAAAAAATGTAGGGATGATAGTGGGAAAACAAATGTCATAAAGTTAACTTCTTAGATATGAATGTCCATGCATATCTCCAGATGAAAAATAACCTAACGTGATGCAGAAGGTGAAATTGTGTGGTACACACAATTACCAATTTCAAGAAGTGTCTGCGTTTGATTTTGTTTAAAAAAGACACACAACCGATTCATTATTTTTCTTTTAAAAACCATAGAATCATTTGCTGAACATAATGTTCAGCAAATAATCAATAATGCTTCAATAGATTAGAAAACAACCCGGTCCCTGATACGTCCTCTGTGATGTCAGAAATATCAGAAGGAGCTCACATTTGTTTGGACCAGGCAAGATTAATACTAAGAGAGAGAACTTACATGCATATGTGTTCACCCAACTTGGGAATTCCAGTAAAATTTGCATATTTGAAAAGAAATTTGTGTTTGGGCAGCTTGTTATAATGTTTATTGGTATAAAGATTAACATTTCTAGCAGTCGCTAGTCAAATTGTTCTAATATAATTTCATAAAGTTCTTAATATACACTGTACAAAAAAAGGGACTAAATTATACACAGAGCACACTATCTGCTTTGTACACTTCTCTACTCTATACACTCTGTACACAAATTTGCTGCTCCATAGCATACTTGGAAGTCCTGGGGGTAAATTCCTAACACCCCAAATGAGAATTAAGTATTATGTATCCTAATAACTGAACTGTTGGTATTTTGAACAAGAGAACATAAATTAAAGCTGGATCTTAGTGTGTGTGTGTGTGTGTGTGTGTGTGTGTGTGTGTGTGTGTGTGTGTGTGTGTGTGTGTGTGTGTGTGTGTGTGTGTGCGTGCAGATGTAACAAATGTAGGAAAAGATTTTGTACCATCAAAAATCTCCAGTTCATCAAACTGCTTCTCGCTGTGGAACATCTCGACATAGATATTAATAGTGTAACCTGAGGGGGGGGAGACACAGTCATTTACTGCCACATGCAAATGTACTGTAACATTCAACACATAGTGTATACCAAATGCACACACATGCAGAGGCGTATGCAAATGTATGCATATTCAGGCTGAAAGACGAAATGCAGATACATAGGCCTATCAGCCCCAAGAATAAAGCAATAGACAGGTTAAGTAAATAACACATAGCTTGAGTGTCATTTCACAAAATTTTGTAAAGAGACTGATGGCTGTAGTGGGCTAGATGGTAAGTATTTTTCAAACACAAGATTATTCTAACACACATGTGTAACCCCATAGATAGACAGACAGACAAATAGATAGGACACACATTGTACCTGGAATCATACGCAGCAACCAAGAGCATGTTTGGCTGTTTGGATAATTGCTAGGAAACCCAGGGCTCAGTATCACACCTGAGGATGAAAACCGCTCCTCATTGGCTGGGCACTGGGCTGAAGGGGTAACAAAAAAAAAACAGTTAAAGCGATCAAAAAATGTCCAAAAATTAATAGTAAAAAAAATACATCCTTGATTCTGACTTTCCTAATGGAAGGCCTATGCGTTCTAACACACACAAAAAAGTGGAAATGCATGCAGTATGCAACAAATCTATGTTTCAGACTTGCTTTAGATGTGTGGTAGTCACGTAACAGTTTATGTCAGGATATGTGAAACCTGATGGCCACATGCCCTCTGATTCATCAAATAGCAAAATAACTGCAGAAGCCTTTCAATGTTTCTGTATGTTGTTTGTTTCGCTAACAGGATTTAACACAAAAGGAGCGCTAGATCCTCTAAGAGAGATTTTTCTTAGATTTCCTGTTATAAGAATACTTGTTTTGTTTTTTTGTTTTTTATATAGAGGAAAAGAAGTTTCACATTGTGGAGAAAGCCATGTGTTTCTTTAACACTCAGCTAAAGAAGGAAAGAAACTTATTTTCTCAAATAATGAAAATCTATTTTTGTGTCTCATAGAATTACCAGTTATCTTAGCAAAACTGAACATGTCACATTTTTTGAGGAATCTTTACTCACAAAACCAAACATGCCAAACACTTGCGACAATAAACTACTGTGTTACTGGATTATTATGCCCATTGCTGGAATATGTGAGAAATTGGCTAAAATAAAAAGCTGCTACATACTTTTTAGCTAACATTTTCATCTTTAACGCACAATCCTAAGTCTCTTCCAAAGAGATTGATCGCAGCATCAGTGTGGTTATTAACTAATTCATGTATCTCAACAGTACTTTTCAGCCTAACCATTAACATTTGAATGCTGAAAATTTTAATAACTTTGGCACTATGTTTCATATCATTTTGATGTTTTGAAAAGTTTTATTATGTTTCTCTTGGGCTGTTTGAAAAACTGTGTTTCAATAAGTGATTTCCTGCATTACCCTACACGAAAGAATGATGCTGAGCTTCTTTTATGCAGCTGGGTGATATGCTTTGACTCAAAACATAATAATTACACAACAATAATTAAAGTTTTGGAGATGTGAGTGGAGAAGCAACGTGCCTTTTATGGAAGAGATATATTACAGAAGCATAGAAGAAACTCATTTTGATTTTTAACAAACTTGTATAATGCCAGTGGTTAATATTTCTGCTAATGCTAGCAGTAGTGGCAGTAGTACTAGTATATAAAATAGTGGGATAAATATAAGCAGTAATTAATTTTACACTTTTGAATAAGACTAATTTTCAAAACCATGATTCATTTTCAAAACTATGAAGTAAAGGAGGCCACAACTGCTTTTAAACATCAATATAGGTTTAGTATACACATGGGGTACCAGCCAGAGCAGCTGCAAGACACATCCTGTGGCTGTGGATAGAAATTTGTCAACAAAATTGGGAGCCTAGAAAACGTGGGTGTTGACTAGGCAGGAGTGATCTCGCAAAAAGACAGTTGAAGTTGAATAATGGGAAGCCAGGATCTGTCGATTCTGGAGCTTGTGGTGAATTAAATGTCAGGATATCTCAGCTTCTGCTGTATTGATTTTGACTTCTTTTTTTAATCTGTTACTTGTCATTGCATAGTAAAGTATCTTGGCATAGGCAAAAAAACAAAAAACAAAAACAAAAACGCAACAACAATAACTTGTGGTTTGCTTTGTTTTTTGATAGTTTTTAAAATGTGTAGAAAGTAAAGAACTACCAACCATTTTAAAAATGTATATTCTGTTTACCATATACATGCTAACCTAAGAGAAACCAACTATATACTGAGGATAATAACAACATAATGTTACTTTAGATATTAGGATAGATCATTTCTGTAATATTGGATCCTCCATCTAATTTCACACAGGCATTCACATTTTATTCCTTACGGTCTACTGATCAGACTGAGTTATGCCTTACCTTGACATGTTGGGGGCGGGGTTTCAAACAGCAAATGAGAGTTGAGTTTACACATAAGCTCTGCCTTTCCAAGCAGCGTGTATCCAGGTAAACAGCGATACTTCACAATATCACCTAAACCGGGAAAAATTATATTAAATAACATACATATATATAATTATAAGGCAGGCAAAGAAAAAAAATGTTAACCACAAAATTTTAATTGATTGGTTCACAACTGTTTTTAAGAAACTACAATTTATTTGTAACCCTAATCTAATGGACAAAAATAAGTACATAAAAAACTATATTAAAAGTCCTTAACAGAAGCAGTCGGCTGCTAATACAGATGACACACTTACTTTCTACAAATCTTTAAAATAGTTGCCAGGTGGCAATGTATCTCTTTGTATATCCCCTCAAAGAAGACCTTCTTATTTTGTTATGACTAAAATGACTAATGTCGGAAGAATAGTCAAAAATCGCCTATTTGCATCAAATGAAGACTGCAGATTTTATCCCCTTCTGTTTCACTGGATTTCAAGAGGAGAGGATCGCTTTACAGAACATAAGGAGTGAAGAGAGAAGGAACAACACTTTTCACGATCAACAGCCCTCTAAATGGAGTGTATTGCATCAAGGCTTGAAAGAGTCTATCTTTATGAATTTAGTAAAAAAACCTTTTTCTTTTTATGATTTTATGATTTGTATTTCTTAAGAAGGGGGCACCAGATTAATTAATTAATGTTGCTTATTTTGCCTTCCAAAGAAAAACAAGGTTTTCCATCTTAAAGTCTTGTAAATCTACCGGGTGATGTAATATATGCTTCACACTTCCGAGAGACGTATAGTGCCTCACAGCATAAGACCAATTTAAAAGAGAATAAACAAGCACATTATTTTCTTGACAATGTTCAACAATTCTGTAATTTGGTAGCACATCAATAACAAAGCTAGTGCTCTCTCTAAGGAACTTCACTCTGGCAGGTTTTGTGAATGTAAAATTCACCTGCAGTCAAACAGTTTTAGAGGTTTGATATTTGTGCATATAATTACCCCAAACAAGCTCAAATTGGCTTCACTTGTGGTGGGCTCAGGTTTGGCACTTTTTTGTGTTGCTCTATACGGGGGAGGTATGAAGTACGACCATTACTCCCTGGCTCATAGTTGCATTTGTCTGCATCCTTTTAGGACCACTGCATTTACTTACAATTTTCAATCTGAAAATAAAAGCTGATGAAAGTCTTCATTGTCCTTGAAATAAAATAATATGCTACCAGTGCGTTTATAAAAGGTTAAAAAACTCAACAGATCATTCAAAAATCAAGAATCTTTTCCACATTCATAAAAGCTGGCATGTCAAAATATAGGTTTTCTATACAAAAAAATGTTTCACATTTTGCCAGAAGAGACTGGGTTTTATTTGCCACTGGCAAGGTACATTGATCATGCTGGCTTTTATGAAATGTGTGATTTTTTTTCTTTTCTTTTTTTAAATTACAGCCTGTTGATCTAAAAGGTCACCGTGAGTAAGCTGCTTTTCACAAATCACACACACAAAAACAGGGCTGAGAGAAAGAAAAGAAAAAAAAACTTGACAAGCAATCATTTATACCAAAATGTATGTTTATGACATATAATGGGGTCCAGCCTAAAAACACTATCATATCTATGTAACATGGGGGGGGGGAAGGTT